>VOQK01002982.1:49176-59451 GCA_015052645.1 Benitochromis conjunctus | reverse complement strand
CAAAATAGTGGGCTACAAAAAAAGCTGTTAGCTGGAGACCAAAGAGAGACGGTGTTTTACATTTTTTAAAGTGAACTAAGACAGTCTGATTATGTCAAACATATTTATTTACGTATATAAATAATATATATTCTACTTCTTCCTTATGTAAATGCTCATATTATTGAAAATAGTACATGAAAGCGATGCTAATATTAGAACTATCTGCTGATTCCTTTTGCTAAAAAAGAAAGTACAGAGCCTACCTGGCAGGCTGTGTGTTGATGTTAGACGATATGCTATATGCACAAACTTATGTGGTTCCTTCTCAGGTTTTTTGGTTTGTATTCTTATCTCACTTACTGTCTCATCTTCTAGGTGGGGGCAAAGGGGGCATTAATTTCACTGGTGTGTCGGTGAGGTAAAACCGCAGCATCGGGCAGCATGCTGGCACCTGCATGATCCCACCAAAGAAGCCTCATTACTTGGTGAGTCAGATAAATATTCTTTCAATTCACGCAAGGGGATCTGTTTTTGGATTGTCTATATTAAACCTAGGCTTTTTGTCAGCTCACTTTTGAATTAGTTCATTGTCATTCACCTTAACGATAAAAGAAGCAGCAGAATCTCTCACAACTTTAAGCTGCTAATGGGAAAAACTGCAGCAGAAGCTCTCTACACCACGTCATTGACATTGTTTATAACTGAGTCATGACATTAGAAAGATAATGTTATTTTTTTGCTTGTCACTTACCTCATTTTTCCCATGTGCTCATTTTTTGTCTTGCTCGTTAGGCGAACATACAGAGTACACTTAAAAAATTTTTTTTAAAATAATACTAAAGTCCATCTAAATCTTTAAAAAATAATTATAAAATAATTGAAAACAATTGCCTAAACTCTTTTACTCCTGCATTTCAAGACAATAAAAGTTTTACTACAATTTACAGCTACAAATATTTATCATAATGAAAATAATTTTGAAAACACTTTGGAAACAGATATTTTAAAATAACTTGTGGGTCCTCCGTGGATGAAAGTTAATTGTATTGTCAAATGGGACAACAGTTAGTGATTTATAACTGAGAACAAGAAAGTGCAAAGTTGTGTATCATCAGCATAGAGTTGGTTTAATCAGCTTTGTGCATACTGCAGAAATGCAGATGTAACAAAGAAAGTGTGCTTAACATCTAAAATTAATAATAACTGTCATAATTCAACACAGAAAAAAACAACGACAACTCAGTTTTATGACCATAACCATAATTTATTTATGTAGCACTTTAAAAAAAACACATGGCCGACCAAAGTGCTGTACAGCAGAAATATAAAAATACAATAGAATAATAAATACAATAAATAAATAACAATAAAATATCAGTGTCAGTTACCCACTGAGTCAAAGGCCAGTGAATAAAAAATATACAGGTGCCAGACCATTTAAGGATTTAAAAACCAGTAAAAGGATTTTAAAATAGATCCTAAATTTAATTGGAAGCCAGTGTAAAGAGGCCAGAACCGGAGTAATATGCTCAGATTTTCTTTTACCAGTTAAAAACCATGACGTTTTCTTCATTTTTATATATTTTGCTTTTTCTATTTTTGTTTGTATGTTTTATAAACTTGGAAAAAGCATAAAATAAAAAGTAATAAAAAAAAAAAACATGACGCAGCATTCTGCATCAGCTGCAGGCGTTATACCTCAATTAAATTTGGTTGAAAAAAGCTAGCTGACCGCTCGGAGTGTTTAATTAATTTTTGTGAGTGTAAATGAGATATTAGTGTTGCAAAACTGAAATAATAAAATTAGTGCTGTCAGCGTCAACGCGTTAATGCAGTGTTAATGCAATTAAAATTTTCAACGCACTCAACCGGTCTGGAGCGCAGAATGAACAAACTGCCCGAAATGCGTGATGACAGCGTTATCGCGCTTAAACTGCATTAACTCGTTAACATCGAGTAACCCCTCACACGGATTAATCTGCGTTAACTCGTTAACGGGGTTTTACCAATTTTTGACGCGTTAACGCGGATCAGCACTAAATAAAATGCTTTTATTGTGTGTTTTTGGCATGCAAAGACAAAAAGCAGGTTATCTTAGCCCACTGCTAGGTGTTCGCTGGGCAATAAAATGACCATAATATCTGATATAGATAAGAACTTCTGAAATCTAAGATGTAATTGTGTGCCAGGCTTGGTTGTTCAGCTCTCAGTAGTCTAGAAGGAGTAAACAGATAAACGAACAAAGGCACAGATAAAGACGAGAACTCAGAGAGCTAACTATACCCAAAGGGCAACAGCAATACTAAAACTGATGTTATTTATGCTGATGTCATCATTCGTGATATGAAAATCCCCAGTAATGACATCTACACTGTTTTCGCAGATCATTTATGCTGATGTCAGCATTGTTAATGGAAATTTAGTGTAGCCACACAAGCACATTTTTCTATGCTCTTTCTATCTAACATCTAACATTCAGACATATTCAAACTCCGATGGATGCATCAGAGAGCAACTTGGGGTTAATATCTTGCCCAAAGATATTTGGCATGCACTGTAGCAGACGGGAATCAAACCGCCAAACATCTGACCACAACCTTTGACCTATGACCTTGAAGCATTACATACTAAAATAGTGTATTTGATCAACTTTACCCATATGATTGGAGCAGAGTTGTCTGATATCTTTTGCTTGTTCAAGCTGTAAAAAGCTTGAAGATTTATCAATTGTCAGTATTTCATTTTGTGAAACTTTATGTCATCATTGTGATGTCTTAGGGTAGGGTGACCAGCCTTCCTCTCTTTTTGCACTTGTTGACTTGTAAAAGCCTACATGACATTTTTTATTTCAAATCAAAATGTGGTCACCCTATCTTAGGGTTTCCTATTTAAAAAAAAACAAACAAACAAAAAAACTGCCCTCTCCATACCCTTTCATATAGAATATGAATTAATATGGTTTCTTGCAATTGTTTTTCAAGGTCAACTTTGACCTTGGGCGTGTACAGTGAAGGTCAAGGTCAAATGCTTAGCCAGCTTAGTTGGTCTGCCAAGTCTTAGTGTATTGTTGTGATGTTTCAATAAAAAAAATTGTGGTTATATATAATATAAACTCTTTACTGGTTTTCACATTTGGTGTGACCTTGACCCAATTGTCACCAAAATGAAATAAGTTCGAGCTGTTTTTGTATCTACCATCAGACAAAATTTGAACATGGTATTTGTGGACGTTAGACTGCTGACAAACAGACAAACACATGAAACCATGTACATTGTGTCGTAGTAAGATTCATGCCCTCAAGGCGTTCTTGTGAAAAGCATGAACAGCTTTGACATCGTGGTGGGAGAAGGATTCTCATGCTCGACACACTGAGTGGGAATTGACCTCAGCTATGTTCCCTTATTTGACTGGTTCCCAAACTTTTTTTGCCAGGCCCCCCTTTGTTTCACAAGAAAATCTGATCCCCCCCCAGCACAAACATACATCCTCCAACCACACACACCCATTTATTGTTTTCATACAAATAAAAGTAAACTGCAATAAATTACAGGGAGCAATAAAATAAACTACTGACTCTTTAAAGCTACGTCCACACCTACACGGGTATTTTTGAAAACTCAGTTTTTGCGTTTACGTGTGGACGAGGAAAACTGAGATTTAGTCACGTAACGTCAAAGGTGTGTGGCTTTTTTGACGTTACGCTGTGCGCCACGTTATTGTTTACATGAGACAAATTTCATTGGTGGATATAAAGAAAAAAAACAGTTGCTGTTAATCCTACTACCTGCAGTTTTTACACACTTACATATACACACACAGTTACTGTTCCTCCATTTACAATGACAGAGGTGTCATAGTGAACTTCTCCATTCAACACAGACGCGCTCACAAACAAATCCTGACGCCAACGTCGTCGGTTTTGAATACATTTATTTTTTTAAATTACATTGATGTAATTTTTTTTTTTTTAAAGTGCTTTCCTTATTGAATAAACTCTAGCCAAGAGAGCTAGTGAGACAAAATCCAAAATACTGTCTTTAGTTATTAACATGTGAAATGATGAAGGCGCTTGAAAAATAACACAAAATTAGCTGCCTTTTCCAGAAAAACACAAAAACTTTTCAGACGTACTTTTTGTTGTGAGTGTACAAAACCCTGTTTCCTCCTTCCCTCCCAGGCTTCTAGACTTCTGATTGGCCAACATTTCTACACAGCTAGGATTTGGTGTGTTCCTGACAGCGCTTCACTTTGTTTTTTGCGTTTACATGTGGACGGAGATATTTTTCCAAACTGCACATGTGGACGGGTAATATATGTAGACGGAAAATCTCCGTTTTCAAAAATACCCGTGTACGTGTGGACGTAGCCTTAAATAAAAACATCATTATGGTGTATTTATTTCACGTGTAGTTGTTTTTTTCCTGTGTAATAATATTCAACATTTTTATCAATACATTTTTCAAAAAATGCCTCTCTTTGTAAAATGGGTTTAAAAACATAAACAACTGTGGGATACTGCTTGTCCAGGATTTGGACAGGGGGAACAAATTGGGGGCAGGATCAGCCTGATGTTATTTAGTAGTAGTAGTAGTAGCAGTTAGCGTCATCAGTAGTAGAAAATGCTTTTTTAATTTAAATCACAATGTAAGATGTTTACATTGTATGTGAAGCATCTTTGAGAAAGGAAAAAAAATTAGGAAACAAAACAAAGAAAGGACTAATTAAGAGGAAACAAAGTGACAGTAACTAAGAGCTTAAATGAACAAGGTACTGTAGAATATCAAAGTACCTATGCAAGGATATCACAACAAGTTGTCAATGGTGGATAGAAGATTACAGGGTTACGGCAACCTGACATAAAAAATAAGGTATTGCATGTTACAGCTATTATAGCTTAGTTTTATTGTCAGGAAGAGAAAAAAACGACATACAGTGTTTTAGATGTTGGCGCGGCAACACAACAAAGCATAAAACCATTTTAACAGCTACCTGCTGTGTAGCATTGTAAGCAGCCGGAGTGTGATCGGGGCAAATTCCTAGTGTTATTTCCCATATTTAACCAGCATCTGATATACTAGAACCTGTTTTGAGGAGAGAAAATCCCTGACCCAAGCCTGTGCGGTGATGTAGCTGAAGAAATACATTCAGTGGGGTATAAATATTGCACAGTGAGTACATGGAGGGCTTTTTGGCCAATGAATTATTACGAAGTCCAGTGGCTTCGTGCCAGCCTCAGAGTATCTCGCTCAGCTTCACCCTGCAATAAGCTGTGACTGGGGAATTGTGGTTATAGTCACACCACAAATAAAGACCAGTGATACCAGAAATCCATCACAGTCATCCCACATGTTGTGTGCTTACATTTGGCCAGAGTCAGCAATATCCAGTTAGCTGAAAAGGAGTAAATAACAATAAAAGTGCACACAGCAGGTGGTAGAATTCGCTGTGAGGTTTACAGTTTGAAAAAAAAAAGGAAATGTTAATGAAACGTGTTCTGCTTTTTTTCTCTTTATTATTATTATTGTTATTTTTTCTTCCTTTTCTGTACACATGAGGCACGGCGGCGTTAGCTAATCAACATTTATAGGAGGCAGGAATAAGAGAGAAAATATTTCCCTTGGTGATCACCTTCATGATGCTTCGATAGATGGTTATCCCCCAGGAGAACAAAGTGTGCCACCTTCTCGTTCTTGCTCTCAGAAGAGCAAATCTGGATGACGACGACGATGGTGGTGATGATGATGAGTCTATTTGCTCAACATCAGTAGAACAGGGATGTGAAATTACTCCATGTTCGGATTTTTCCTGCTAAATCACTTTTCATTTGCACAAGATAATCACGTAACCCGGCGGAGCATGAAGTCGATAGTTAATACAGCTGATTGTACCAGCACAATGAGGGTAAAAGAAGATCAAAATAAGTATTGTAAATGGAAAAAAGGGTGCAGGGGGACTTTTGGATTGTCAAACCAAAGATATGTTGGGCAGGTTGGTGATTAGCAGCAATGCATAATCCCCAGTCTGCTGACATATTTCTTTTGGAAACTGGCTGTCTGAAAAAGACAGATATGCAGTGCAGAATGGATCAAATCTGTTTCATGTCAGATAGCAGCTAGCAGTTTCTCAGGACAAATCTCTACTAAGCCACAAGCAGACTGGATTAGCGATTGAAGCAGTGACCACAGTAGATCAGGAGAATACTAAAAAGGTACAATATTAAATGATTAGCAACAATTTCTGATAACCTCCAAATTATTTACTTAAATACGGCACATTCATAAGTCCCCTTGCCTCACTTGTCGTGATTTAAATGCTAATTCTTTAATATTGCACTGTATTGTGATAATGAGGAAGCAAACATGGGAAAGTCGTCTCATTTTCTGTGGAGAAAAAAGGCAGAATTTTGCAAAAGCCCTGAGCCCGTGTGCATGTTTAATGCTAGGCGCAGATTTGTCTCGAGGTGTTATGGATGAGGCGTTTCATGGGACGCATTTCATCACTGTTAACGGCACACCTGCTGCTCATTAGTCCTGTGGCAGGTAATGGTTCTGGTGCGTTTTGAGTTGTGGCTTAAACACACAAACACGTACTGTATGCTCGCAACAAAAAAAGATAAAAACATGTAGAAATGGTGCTGCAGCAGCACTGGTTATGGACACGGATAACCTCAGGGTTTTTTTTTCATTAGTTATCATAGTGTAAACATGTCCACACGGTAAGTTCCACGCTTTAATTTAATAGAACAACCTGCATACTTAACCCACTGCAGACCCCAAAGGAAATGAAAGAAGAGTCTAAACGTGCATCTGCTTCAGGATACACATGTTGAGGGAATGCTACCTCGGTGCTTTGAACTGTCACTGAAAGTATCCGGACTTCAAACCCAATCACGCTTGTGTAGATGAAGATTTTTCAGCCAAAGTGTGTTTTTGTTGCCAGCCTTTAGCCAGCATTATATAACCACAAGATGGTGCTATGCATCACCATTTGCCTTCCAAGCCTTCACCAAATAGTCCCTCCACGTGAGGAGGCGTGATGCACCTGCGTCATTCGAATGACTGCTTTCCATTTAATAACTCAGTAAAGTCTCATTTGCATGAAAAATTAAACTAAATATATGCTATTTAATCGCTTAATAAGGATTTACTGTGATGCCAAACTACAGCTATTTTTAAATCTTAATCTTCAAATGACAAAAAGTTGCACACGTTGCAGTCATTTTGTTTAATCCAAGAAAACATAAACATTAGACATTATCTTCATTATATTTGGTCATTTCACACAAAAAAACACCTTAAAAAAACTAAAATGAAGATGTGAAAACCACCATCAGGAACAGCAAACTTGAGCTTTTAAGAATGTAGTAAAAAAGAAACATTTAATTCGGTGTTGGGAAACATCGTTCAGAGAAGCTTGTGCATATGTGCATAAAGCCTGCATAACTGCACTTAGTGACAATCATTATCAGGTGAAATACGTGTATGCTTTTGCTGTGTAGAAGGAGATTAGATGGGGTGATAGTACGATTGAAATGACAGTAAAATCCAGCAGGTGGCAGTCTGTCAATGCAGAATTTTTTGTTTTTAACACACCCACAGTAGGTGTGCCTCTCATCATCAGAAGAGGTTCCTTACTTGCTATGTCTCTGCACAGTATGACAGGTGAATGTAAAGTGACAGCGCAAATGAACTTTTATCGATGGTGTAATGAAACACGCAAGCTACTTGGATGTGCCGTGTGTATATGTGTGTGTGTGTATATATATACACACACACATATACTACACGCACACACACACACATAAATATATATATTTTAAAAAAACATAGATTAATAGCTGCATGAGCACTCACACACACCTCTGCAGTGTTTTTTCCTCCTTCATTTTCTCCTCTTATATCTCTTGCGCTCCATCTCTCACACTTGTACAAAGCCGAATGGCGTCACCACCCACTACTCGCACTAACTCGCACGCACGCACACACACACACACACCTCCTCGCCATCTGTCTGTGCAGCGGCCCGTGTCTCTTGCACTGGGAGCAGTTGGGAGCAAGAAAGAGAAAGTGTCTCTTGGCTCTTTAGTTCTGAATCCCACTTCCGCTCTTCTTTCTCCTGCTGTGCTGTTGTCTATCAAATGGTCTCGCAGCATCACGCTGTCTGCCGATGAGCTCTTCGTGCCTGTGTAACACCTATGTGCTTTTACAGTAACGAGAGCTCGTCTCAGCTTCGACCGGAGCCCCGTTTCCGCACAAATGTTAAAGCTCAACAAAAGGAAAAACAAACAAGCCTGATTAGCTTGTTTATTATAAGTTTCAAATTAATAGCGCAGATGGCAGAATTACACCCTCCAAGAAATATTTCTGGTAAAAGAAACCGTGAGACCGGCATGTTCCCCGTGACAAAGTGCAAGAGGAATGTGCACATTTTGGACATCGTTTGCTGCTATTACCTCTGCCAGAGTTGTAAGGAAGTAGAGTGAATTTCTCTGTGTGCTTCTTGATTATATCGAGCAGCATGAGTTTACTGTAAAAAAATAAATAAAGCACACAAAGCCAGGAATGACAGCATCTTTACACAACAGAATGATTAAAATCCACAGGAATGCACATGATAGGTGTCATCAAGACTGTGTTTTCCCCTCTGTCTAAGACTCCATTCGCTTCATAGTAAATTTTTAGAACCCTGCAACTTTACAGAAAGCTTTGTAGGCAGCTTAAGTAATTTGAACAAAAATGCATCACCTCTCTCCCCTCAGTCGCCTCCATTTAGACAGCGAGCAAAAGTGCCTTCATAACGCTGCTATATTCAGCTGCGGTGATAAGAAATGGCAGCTATCAGCAAGCGGTCTGGAAGCTGCATATAACTGTTATTGTGTGTGTATATATAAAAAAAATGGATTTATGTGGCCTATCACTTAGGAGGCACAAAATGTGGATGAGTATGGGCTAATATAATAATAGAGGATGAATGAGAGGGTTAAAGAAAGGGCCAGGTGACGCCTTAAAGAAGGAGCGCGAGATCAAAGTCAAAAGACATATAATAACAGCAGGAAATTCAATTTTCTAATCATCTTCTGTGGAGTTCACGTAATTAATTTCAGTTAGAAAAGAGAGAAAATCATTATATTAAGATAAAGGACTATATATATATATATATATATATGTATATATATATATATATACAGAAAGTTTGTATTAACGTCTGAGCACCATCACTTCGAAGTTTTTTTTAAATATGCTTCACCTTTCATCCGAGAGGCTTCTCCAGTTCTGAAACCAAAAGGCGGAGTGTCCCAGGTATTTAAACCCTAGAGGGGGATTGCCTCTTTGGAGGTGGTCGTTGACCCACTATTAATCACCACATCATCACATGAGCCAAGGTGTGAAGAAGGTGCCGGTCATTACCACCAGAGGTTTTAGGTGAAACCACTGTGAGACCTTTCCCAGACCTATCCCGTGACCTACTGAGGTCACCTGATGTGAGGTGTGAGTTGGGGTTGAGTCGCCTGGGAAGGGATCACAAGACTGCAGATTAAAAAGAAGTTTTAAAATAAAAATATATTGCCAAGCTAGCAATCAAGTTACTTTTGCACTATCACTATTTTTTCTTCTTCTTATGAAGGTCGGAACAAATATTAGTCGAGCTGTTTTAACTAATCAGTAAAGAGACTTGACTATTTTGGGCCCACAAGCTATATCAAAGACCAAATTACTCTGAATGCAGCAAAGCAAACATCAGTATATTAATATATTATATATAGCTAATATCACACAGTCTACCATTGTGTATGAGTGTTTGATTTTCCCTCTAAATCCAACAAGTGTCCAATGATCCCTAATCAAAACACCCGCTAAGTGCAGTCCAAAATGATTTCATACCTACGCAACTGCAAATATAATCCCACATTTTCCAAAACAAAAGCTAAAACCTCTTTAAGGACTTTGTTTGCAATCTTGTACCGATATAAATCCAAGCTACTTTTCTCTGTTGAATATCAGTCTCTGATCCTCATTAAATGTTGTATGGAGAAAATAGGCTTGGCGCTAGCAAACAGCTTCATGTTTACCCGTTGGCGCAGAGCTGGTGCTATGTCCAGACTTGTAAATCAGGCCCATTGAGGTAGCATAATGCCGATGATTATGACAGCCAGTCGCATGGGAGTGATAGAGGGACGTTGAGTTATGGACTTGGGGAGGATGCCCAGAACTGAAGAGTCTCACAAATGCAGAAGCACTTTCACCAAAACACAAGTCCCCAGATGGGGACTAATGCTGCAGTTGGCGGCTGCA
>VOQK01002982.1:26281-37342 GCA_015052645.1 Benitochromis conjunctus | reverse complement strand
TAATTTAGCTGAATATTTCAAAGCCGGAGTTAAAATGGTTATTGTTATATTTGGTACATTAGCAGTCACAAAAATGGAACCAATTATTGCAAGTGTGCTTATCACTTGTTAATTCTTGGTCGTACATGGACGTAAACTATTATAACAAGCAGGGCTGGCAAAATTTGAATGCATTCAAAAAAGGGAGAAGAAAGAAAAGGAGCGCTCTGATTTATACAAGAGAGCAGAGGAGTGCAGACAAGCATGAGCGACTTTAAAGTTTTTTAAAGGAAATGAGATTTGGAACATGACAGCGCTCCTAATATCCTCGTGCACGGCTTCCCAGCATGTATGCTAATGTCCTGCCCTGACCACTAATACACAGGAGAAAAAGTGGGCTAAATAAAATGAAGGAGGAACCTGTGAAATATAATTCTAAATGCCTATAACGACTACAGTATCAGCCGTCTTGGATCTGTACTTCTTCATTCGGATGTTCTCATTTGTATCCACACCTGTGTCATTCACAGCCTTACGTCTTAACCTAATTTCATGGTCTGTGGGTTTGGATGGATGGCTCTGCTGCAACCTTTACACCGAGGGGAGGAGAGAGAGTGCCATGAGTGTGTATGCGCGTGTGCGCGAGCATCTGTGCGAGTGTACGCTTACACAATAGCACAATTGTGGAAGAGCAAAGAAGAAAGAGAGAGAGAGGATGCACCGCTACAATAGCACAGAGAATTGTAGTCAGTGGCGGATATTAACCTTTTAACCTTGTACTTTCTGTTAACAAAAATACATTAAGCTCCTCTGGATAGCTGACAGTGAATTGGGGTTTTATAGACTTTGACTGAGCATGAGTGAATGATGAGGTGGACCTATTTTGTGGTAATGCACTTCAATTCCAGAAGCAGGTCTGCTAAAAACACATAAGCTAACGCAAGATACATTAGAGAATTTGGTAACAGCAAATTATTCCTGTTCTTGATCTCAGTGACATATGAACTAGGCCCGACTGGAAAAGCTAGAGCAGGGAAAACAAGGCTGCTGAGAGCAAACAACATTACATACAGAGCAGTGAATAAACTTTACCGATCCCAAACAGAATTAGTCACTGATTGTCATCGATTAGATAACAGGTATTTTCAAGTAAGTGCGATTATTTTTTATTGAGTTTTGTATCCAAAAACCTTTGGGGTCAGCGTAACCGCTCGGTGTATTCTTAAGCAAAATGTCAACATTGCCCTTTTAGTTTGTCGGAGTATCTTTTGGTGTGACGGCTTATTTAGCCAAACCATGCATGACACCAATTATACTGGAGGGAAATCGATTCCAACAAAGCTCTCTGCTTGGACAAACAATAAACTGATCAAAGTGACTGGACGGGGTTTTTTGTTGCAACAAGCAGCTAAATTACTTTGTACTTTAAAGCTTACCCATTTTGACTGGGTTAAAAACTAATTCTTAAAGCTGTTAAAGAGTGTTCTCCAGCGTGATATGTAGACATGGATATATACACACAGAGGAAAAAAGGAAAGATAAATAAGCAGCAAGAGCGACAAAGAGAAGAAAACAAGATGGAAGACGAATGGCGGTTCGCTATAAAAACAGAAGGACAATAAATGCCCATCTCATTGTTTTGTTGCAAATTGTCTTTTCCAATCGAGTCCACGGAGTTTTACCGTGGGCACAATTCAACACAATTGCTTTTTCACATAATAAGTGACATAGCTGGTCACAGTCTATTTAAACAACTCGTGATACTTAATGCAGTCTTCTTGCCGTGCGTTTCACATATCATAATGCATACTGCATCACATTTTGATGCTCTGTCAAGAAAATTTATGACAGAATGCAATAACACTAAAAGTTGTATCCCAATAATAATAATAATAATAATACTAATAATAATAGATTGTTCATTTCTTTTTGGTAATTTGTTATCAACTTATCTAAAACTTCTGACGTACCCTTAAAAATGAAGTTTGCTAACACAATTTAAAGCAAATCCTTCCTGTGCGAGGTGCAGCAGCACTGTTCTTCAGCGGATTATTCACGGGCACATTCTGTGCTCAATTAAAAACACGCCATTTTATAATTATTAATGGTTTACCTTTGTCTCGCACATATTTCTAAGAGACCACCACTGCTGCATTCAATCACCCCCTTACCTTGCTTTTGAGACATTTAATTTTCCATGTTGTCATTATCCACGTGCATTTTGTCAAGTTCAGAAGAGAGAAGAAACAGTGAGTCACCCAGTTTGCGTGAAGCTTATTTTAATTACTGTAGTATCTTACTTGCGCTCTACTGCTACAGTCCTCACTGAAAGTACAGTACTGTGAAACATATTAAAACCATAATGAATATGCTAATTAGCCTTTTTTATATTCAGAATCCAGCTGTGGTTTTATATTCTAATGATAAAAGCATCTTTTTATGTAAGCTTTAATAAGTGCATGTAATTGCTGATATTATTATAATGGATGTCTATGTTACAATGCAGGAGTTCATTGTGTTCGTCTAAGCCACGAGTCTACAGCGCTGGCTTAATCCATAAACCATAACTTTAACTCGTGATTGAACACATAAAACCACTGATTCGAATAAACCGCTGGCCGGTGTTTTTATCAAGGAGGAAAACTTTCTAGATACTGAGTTTTCACAGTATGCTGTGGCTGTCACTATAAACCAGTCAAAACGCATACAAATGACCAAGGCTACATAATCACACATGGATTAATGCACACAGCCCCAAAAAATTGCCTACACTTTTTTCAAGAAACAAGGAGGAACAGAGTTAGCATTGTAACGTGTTTAAATTAGCACTATAGCATTATAGTCAAGCGTAAAAGATTTTAGAAAGTATGAAAGTATGAGACTTACAAAAGACACTCCACTGCAAAAAACAAATAAATAAATAACTTTTGTTATCTGTTACAGTATGATACAGTATTTTCTGTCTGTGGTTTAACGAGTGAAGGCAGGTCTCTGTATTTTTTGCCAGCAAATGTGACGATTACTTTTTAAGGACATACTTTTGCATCAATGTCACTGCAGCAGCAAGAGTCAATGTTGTGCCTGATGTGCGTATTCGAACAGGGATATTAAATTACACCTGCTTTTGATAATAATGCCGGTCAAGCTGAGTATCCATGACTGTCCAAACCCACCCTGAGGACACAACAAATTGTACCTGCTGTTCCCGATGGGCTGTCCAGGTGTGCTAATAATTTCTTTATTTTAAAGACTGTTTACTGCTCGGTGCCTTTCTTCGAGTTCTCGCAGGGCTCCATGCAGTGCTGTGAAAAATTAAGTAGACCTCATGATTCAATAGCTTGTAGAATCATTTCTGCATGACTTGGTTGTAAAAGAATTTTGAGCCCCTTTTCTTTACAGTGTTGCTTCAGTTCATTGAAGTTTGCAAGTATTTGTTTATGCACAGAGCTGTTAAAGTCCCACGACAGCATTTCAATGGGGCTGAGGTCTGGACTTTGACTGGGTCATTACGATGCCTCGATTCTTTTCTTTTCCAGTCATTCTGTTGTGGATTTGCTGCTGTGCTTTGGATCATTGTCCTTTTGCATGACCCAGTTTGGGCGAAGCTTCAGAAGTCAGACTTTCTTTTTCACAGGACCGTATGGCATGTGCCAGAACCACACAGACCATTTCCTGAAGTCTGCTGTGACTGTCAAGCTCCATGGTCCACGAAAGCCTTATATGTGATTACCTCATCATACAGTTCTGCAGACTCCCATATTTGGCATGGCCACAGCTAGAGACTAGAGACGCCGAAAGCTCAGTTACACTTTTTGGTAGTTCTTGCCAACAAATATAGCAGGAAGTATTTCACATTCTGAGGCTGGATCATAAAATAAATCAATTTTACACTGTGTGGATACAAATTGGGCTGGGGGGTGATTTATCATTTTACTGGTGTCCAGGTCATTTTAGGTTAAATTAGGGATTTTGCAATGAGGAAAGACGTGTTATTTGCATTTTCTTTATGGCACAGAGTCACTCGCAAAATGCAGAATCAGAAAGCTTGTAAATCAGAGGGACTATTTGGAAAGTCTCTGCTCAGTCTCGTAATCTGTCTCCTGTCTTAACAAGAGGTGTCTGAGGCAAGAGTGGGGAAGAAACCCAAGTCTCACTGGTACAATTACAGAAGTGCACTGCAGTCACTTAGCCCACTAATACACGGTGTGATATTAATTACTGTTTGTAAACAATGCACTTTGCAGAGATTATTGCATGCACTCGGCGTCCTCCATTTGTGTTTGGTAATTCTCACAAGTGATTAAGTGGTGCAGCAAGGACAGCTGTTCAAGATGAGTTCATTGGCATGTTTAATTAATTGCACTTGAGATAATTATTCAATCATTACTTTGATTAATTTTCTGCGTCCCAGATAATGCATCAAACGTCTGCTCGACGTCAATAGTTTTCAAAGCACGAGTAAAACAAGCCAAACCAATTTTGGAGGTTTTGATTTAGGACTAAAGTCTGCTTTTGTTTCCAAAAATAATGCCAATGTCAGCGCGCCACGATGGGAATTCATTATTTCCAATGCATGGTTGATCTGAGCAATGCTAATGCTCACTTAACAGGCATACCATAAAGGTTGCCGTAACACCTGTTAAGCCAACACGCTTCTTTCAGCAGCACCCTGCCGCTGCCGCTGCTCACTTCCATGTTTTTAAGTAATTTCAGTCTGCGTTGGGTTTAAAGCACGCGTATTCTTCACCTCCTCAGATATGCAGGGTAGTCGCAACATCCAACTGAAGGAAAGCCAGGCAAATCGTTTGTGAGAGATCTTGTCAAACAGATTAATTCCCACCCTGGGCCTTGGGGTTCTGGACCGTTTTTCTGTCATGCTGCTTTGCCAGGCTTCCTCTTGATAATACCCCAAAGATAAAATTAATTGTGCAGGGAGATGTGGGATGGGGAGTATCTAAAAGGACCTTGAGCAACACATGAAGCTCTCTTTTCCTCTCCACTCCTCTGCATGTGAAAACACAGAAACAATCAAACCGTCAAAAGCATGACAGATTGCACCGCTGATCGCTAACTTTGTTAGGAAGTTTCTGGAAGCAGGAGGTCCTGACAGAAATGTGAAGGGACAAAATCAACCCTCGTGGAATAGCCTCGTCTTTAAATGTCTGTGCTCAAATTACCGTCAAAGTGGAATCCCCTCACTTCATCAGCAGTTTACAAAGAAGCACGGCACACTAACATTTGTCTGCAGCTGTCTAGCTGTACATCTGCGTGCTTAAGCACTTATTCGTCTCTTCTTTGACTCCGATGTTCAGAGTTTAAACAAACTAAAGATGTGACAGAAACCCAGCATTGACACAGAATCTAATACAAGAATATGAGTCATGCTAACGGCATTGTGATGCTGCACAGTACTTAGGCACATCACTGCTTTGCGTCAGTGTTATAAACTGCTAATATTAGTAATGACTGGAGTGCTATTTTTTTCTTTGGAGCCATTTGGTCAAAAATGTAATATTAAACTAATATAGTTAGTGTCAGCTGAAAAGTAGGAGGATTGTTAAAGTTGTTAGCATGCATGCTTTCAGTAGCATGACTGTAAATGTCTATGCGATTAATGGGATAGCTATTAAGGCATTTTATTGACAAAGCCTGAAGACAACCAAAGTCTCAGAAATTATCCTCCTGAGACCAGTGGATGCCTGTCCAAAATTTCAAGCCATTCCTTAGTTATTGAGATTTTTCTAACCACAATGCTAGCATAGCTAAAAGCTATTTTTCCTCTTCATACTGCCCAATCAGCTATACGATACAACACCGGAGCCAAATGCAGACACACTTTAAGTGAAGCAGACCTTTCCCACAACCTCCTGTCACCATGTACATCTCACAACATTACAGAACAAGTGCTAATCCCTGCTGTGACAGTGTCTCTGTCTTCACCATTGCCCTTCAAAAGCTACCCAAAGAGCAACTGAAGCAAGAAAACAAAATCAATAGAGGGCAAAACAGAGGAGCAGGTAAACTGTGGCAGCTGTACTTTTGCTGTTTTTTTTAAAATAGCCCCTTGGCACTGGAGCTGCCCCTGTCACCTCTACTGCAGATGGTGCAAATGAGCCCTTATATGCTTCTGCTGGAGTCTGTGGACATGCAGCCAAATCACAATCACAATCCATGTTTGCATGGGGAGATGACTCAAACAAAAGTGTTGCTTTTAGTACTGTCAGAGTCAAAACACATTTTCAACTGCCTGAGAGGTTAAAAAAAGAAAGAAAAAGAAAACATGTTACTACTAGTGCTTAAATCGAGATTTTGTCAGCTACAGTATTTTTTTCCTGTGAGAAATGCAGACTAGAGTGACTGTTATTTGTATATTTTTTAGTAGCATATAGTGAGATGTTGGTACTGTCAAGAGTTGTAGCATTTTATGAATAAGAGATGAGATCATTGAACTGCTTGCTGCACATCCGTTCCTTTGCAGAAGTAGTCAAACTGTCGTCCGACGACACGTCTTAACTTAGAGCAAAACAGTTCTTGAGAACAATAATGTTTGGTAGTTTCCATTTATGTGGATTTGGGTGTCATTTTAGTGAGCACTTCCTGCTTGTACTCTGTGCACGTACACAAAGGCAGCCCTGTGATAACCCTCGCAGTCCCTGGGCAGTCCACATCCAACAGCTTTGAGCTTAAGAAGTTGCCGCTGTCACAGTGTGACATCATGAGCTGGGCTGGCAGTGTCCCAGTGGTGTTCTCCTTTGGAGCCAGAGATATTCTTCGACAGAGCTCATCCTGTGATTCCACAGTGTCACTCACGGGCCCAGACAGCCAGGATGACAGCCCTGGAATGAGAGCTCAAGAGCAGGTAGAAACTGTTGACAGTACCCCGGGGAGCAATTAAAAGCAAAGCCCCATGGGCTTGCTCAAATGAAACCACAGCTCATTTAAGTCTATTCAAAAACAAACCCGCACCCTTGTTAAGGGATAGCAGTTCTTGCTAGACTGTTGGTCACAAAAGTTTGATGCTCAACTGGTGACGGATTAATCATAAAAACTCCAAGGGGTTGTCAAAACTAAAGAGTTAAGCTTCTGAGTAAATTAGACTATTTGGATTTCCTGTCAGCAAAATCTTGTCAGTCGTCATCTGTGAATCAGTGAATAGTAAATGTAGTGATGTGATTAACAACTTGACCTTTTGTGAGCTTTTCTACTCCTCAGCACTTGTATTTTTAGGCCTGGAAAATCCAACAGGAATAAATTCAATAGCTACCTTTGACACTCAGCACTTCACTCTCTTTAAAATACCTTGAAATAATCAAGGCAGACAGGTAATGGTTTGGAATAGGACTCGGCTTGCTGCCCTGTGACAGACATTTCCAATTAAAAAGGGTAAATAACTTGAGATTCATCTATTTCACCCTGTCCCAAGATATATCAGTCTATCGTGCTTTAAATCCGTTCAGCCCTGAAATGGTAATATCACAGATTTGGATTTCCTGGGCAAAGAAAAATGTCATATAGTTCCAATATCCTCACACTGCTATTTAAATCTCCCTACCCTGTCTGTGTTAGAGTTTTCACGAGGCAAACGGAGCATGGGAGGAAGCCAATGATATTATAAACATTATATTGTAGCTGGAACTTTACAGGGAGTTTGTTTGCAAGACTTTTGGATTTGACTTTTTCTAGCAGCAGTCTGCCAAGGCGTACGTTGCTCACAGGTGGTAACGCCTTAACTGTTCTACCCGTGGGATGCAAACTCTATGCGTTACTTTCACCAGCTGCTACTATGCACAATTATTTGGATTATTGAGAGCTACTTCATGTTACACAAATATGAACATGTAGTTTGTACCAGTGAAGTAGACTATGAATTCACTGATTCAATGGAGTTTGGTAATTAAAACAACACTGCAGAAAGGAAAGCAGAGCACATGAAAGAAAAAATACAGTATGACAGACATTACAAGAAAAAGTCAGAAAATCTTTAATTGAGATTTTGCTCACATGTAACTTGTTAACCACATGACATTAACTTGTAGGTCATTTTGCATGTGATAAGCATGCTGACAGTGTAGGATCAAGTGATTAATCCTCCAGTCATACAGGCCACGAGTCGTGAGGGAAAAATTAGCAACTTGCAACCTCCAACCGGTTGCAAGTGGTTGCTGGAAGCTGATGGCAGTCTCTGGGGAACCTGATTGCTAAAACCTTAGAGACCATTCAGTGACCCCTATTTTTCCCTAGTGTCCCTATAGGGAAAAATATATCCTCTCAAACCGGTTTGCAATATGCTAGCTGCAAAAACGTGATTAGCTCAACAAGCTAATTATGTTGTTGCACTGACACATGTAGAGTTGAGGCTTGTAACAATTTCAGCTGTGGGCTAGCAGGCATATCTTCTCCTTATCAATATAAAAGATGTAGGCCGAATATCCCTGACTTACTGTAACCATGACATGAACTAGCATGTTACTCTTGTGTGACGCTGATCATGTCAAAAGACCGGATAGCTGTAAAAAAACTGGAACTCATGTTGACTAGAAGAAAGTGAAAAATTCTTCTGAATATCAGGCAATATTTTTTTTGTTTTTTAATCAGAGATTTTCATTTTTGTCCAAAGAAGGAAGTACGTTAAGTTGTCCTTGCATTTTTGCTAAATAACAACCCCATTCAAACCTAAACTCATCAGCGTTGTACAATCATATGTTTCTAGTGTGATGTAGTGTAACCTCACAGATACTTTGAGCTATCTCCTTATTTCCCAAGGGGAGACCACAATGGATGGATCCTCATGTTTGCTACACCAGATGCCCTTCCTGACGTCATTTATCTGGGCTCTGGATCGACATCAAGAATACATTAGCTTGTAACCCCTGAGGGGCGAAATTGAACTAGGAAGCTTTGCCTTGTAAGCAACTGTCTTAACTACTACACCATGAAGCCACTGTCTGATGTACTGTAACCTGATACTTGTCAGTTTTGGTAGCTCATATCCTGACAGCAGTGGAGTTTTTGTCTGCAACTCTCTGCTCCACTTTAACCTCCAACTAATCTTCTGGGGAGCTTTTTCATTCAGACTGTAATTTCTGCTCCGGTGTTATTGTTATATAGAATTTAAACAAAGTCTAAATATTATGTATTTTTTCCCTATAGCCCCATAACCTAAAATTTCCAACATTATTCAATTGAGATTCACTACACAAACCAAACTTTTTCCTGGCCTGAACATGATCTCAATCTGGCACAACTGGTTGCACAGACCAGTGCTGCGAGTGTGATGAATGGGCCGCCTTTGGCCCAAAGCTTGCCCAATTGCTAATAACCGGAGCTGATTTCAAGTCCAAATTACCCCACATCCACATATGCATCAGCCAAACTTGGATTACTGCTGTCCGAATACAAGTGAGCGACATTTAGCTGTAATCAGCTCAGCTTGGCTGGCTACCTGTGCTACTGTAGACTGAGTCTCGCCCTGCTTTTGCCTCGATTAACTCCAGCCAGCACGGATGAAGTGCAGCATCATGATAGTGGGGAGCATCCAAGGGATGGAAAAAGTCTTTTTTTATAAATAAAGTGACATGACTCATTAATGTGATGGATGACTATGCAATTTTCTGGGACCTCAGCATCAACCCAGCCCCCTTCAGGAGTACCCCTTGTGGGCCATTCCCAGGTGAAAGCTGGACATTTAAACGTGTCCCTTTTTAAGTGCTGAGGCAAGCAGGTCCGCTGGGCAAATGATTGCCCTTTTTAGCTCTTGAAGCTCCTGAGGACCCATTTAACTGTGAAAATAAGATCATTATATTCACCTAATAGCCAGTCAGTCTGAATTATACAGCAATATTTTAAATGACAAAAACAAAAGCTAAAAATAAAGAAGCAATATAAATTAAGTTAATTATCATATGTAAAGGCTAAGTGGAGCACATTTTATAGATTGAGAACCAGTGGAATCAAAACAGACTCTTGCTAGTTTGATTTGATCTTGTTGACCAAAAATGTAAATTAGCGAGGGCAATTTTTGTTCATAAAGGAGATCATGACACATTTAGTTAATTCGTCACTGTCAAAGCCCAGTACTTTTAATCTACGCTATTCAAGTTCTAATTGCACCTCAGTCATGTTTTAAATTATCTGATAGCATCATAGCTTTAAACTTGAAAGAATCCACATTCAGAAATGAGCTAGAAAAAAATTTCAACCTTTCTCGTAGAGCCATGAATGTTTCAAACTAATTTGCTTGTTCTATCAAAGTCTCTGTGACTTTACCAAAATAAAGCGTGTGAGAAATGTCAAACCATTTGCAGCAGATGGTGTAATCCTTTATATTTTCAGCCTTTTTGGGTAAAGGTAACCATGATGTACACAGATGTCTTCAGATTTTAGGCACAGTATTTCCAGCACCTGGAGTATGCTACACTATATAATATAGTACTCTATATATTCAGTGTACAGCAAATCCCCGGAGAAATGGTCTGTTTAGAGTCGATGATCACAATCCTGCCTACACTTTTTTATGGCACTAAATGGTCACAGTTTCACAAAAGTCACCTGAGGTACTGATCTATATACGGCAGCCTGATGTTGCATAACACGCTGCCAAAGTACTGATTACTTGCAATTATGTCCAGAGACGGCTGACACAGTCAAATCTTTTATAATGCATCCACTCTACAGACACTCACAGAGTTGTTGTACCCTCGCTATCGGTGGGTGACTGGACTTAGTTTCTATGGGAACCAAAGCGCAACACACACTGGTAAAATGAAAATACAGCTGTTGTTGTTCAGACAAACGGTATAAAGCAAAAGTAAAGTCGACTGTATTAAAACTGCAACAAGCTGAGCAGCTGTTACACTAAAGCTATCCCGACTTATAGTTATACTTATATATACTTATAGTTTTTTGCTGCCGGATGGGGAGGATAACAGCACTAGATGACAAAATACATTACAGATGTTTTTGACCTTCACACTTTTGCTATGCTAATCTCTGACTGTTCATTGATACCAGAGTTAGGTGGCAGTTGTTCTTTAGATAGTCTTAGCCGGTTACACTACGAACTTACACCTGCACTGCCAACTT
>VOQK01002982.1:0-13374 GCA_015052645.1 Benitochromis conjunctus | reverse complement strand
ATTTGTGGGCGGGGGGGGGGGGGGGGGAAAGGATAGCACATTTAAATGCACGACGTCAGTGATATAGAAAATTAGTTCCAATGTATTTTCTGTTGTCCATTTTACTGGGAGTAATGCAAAGCATAATTTGGAAAGATAAAAAAAAAACAGAAAGTAATTTTGTGGAAATAAGTAAAAAGCTGCAGATTATTCCCCCAAATGAGTCCGTTACTTGCAGAAGGCTGTTATTGAGATAACGCCATTATTATACTTTCTGGTTTGTTATTCAGAGTGACAGAAAGTATCGCGTACATTTGTTTTTTTTTCATTTTGTTGGTTTTACTGTGCTTGAAAAATTGCTATATGGTGTCACCTGTGTATAACGTTTCACTTAACATGTGCATGCTTTCACCCACAACAAACATATAACACACGGCTGTAATAGTGTTCATGGAGATGGCTTGAAGACGGTTCATACAGCTTAATGCAGTCCACCGATGGAAATGGTCTTAATGTGTAATTATAAGAAACTGTTGTAGATACAGAATATTTAATGCACGGCTGTGAATGTGCTGTACAGCGTGTGTAACCTGGTATTTTTAAATGGAATATTACGGTATCTTTATATTCCCGAGGGAAATGCAATCTATTGAGACTCTAATTTATTGGATCCTTCACTGATAGAGGATCTCAGTTCATCTCAGCCTTCATTGTGTGAGTCTCTCTCTCTAATGTGGCTGTACTGCCCATAAACAGACATTGAGTGATTAGCGCTGTTCTGCCATTGACATCATTTGCATTTTAATAGACCATAATTACAACTCAGGGAAAATAAATTGCAGTTTGAAGAATGTTTGAATTACTCCAACTCCCCGGCTCTTCTGGCGAGATAGCAGCGAGCATATGCAGGGGCTGCTTGGATAGTTAATGTCAGGTTCAGAAATGTACAGAGAAGCAGGATTGCAAACTGAAAAGAACAGAGGAGGATGTTGCGCTAATGGCGTTTGTAACATAAGTGATTTTGAGATTGAACGCTTCCCGCGATGAGCCTTGGAAATCCAATGTCGGCGGGCCTGAGGTGAATTTTACGGGGGTCCGTTTTAGGATGTATCGCTGCGCGAACAGCTGTTGATAGATGCACGACTGTTTCTGAAGTCAAATGTCTGAGTGCTCAGATACAGAACGGGTCTCTAATCGCAAAGCCACCCTGCCAGCCTCCTGTAGTTTTCTGGCTTCTCATTAATGCCTGTGATAATTGCAGTTCGTCCATTTAATATCCCCCCGGTCTGTCTTATCGCCACACCTCACCTGCTGAGATGTGACACCTTCCCAGGATTTGCCGAGGGATGTCTAACCCTGGCAGTTAAAGCCCGTGTGACCCTGTAAGCAAGAGTGACAACACAATAATACTCCCCGCGTCTAATCTTTCATTGGTGGATTATCAGATTAGAGGCCCCAGTTGTTTATGGGTGCTGTGACTATCGAAAAAGTTGATCTGTCAAGTTTATCTTACACTTGTCGTATCGAGGCTGTGTTGGTCCATACAGTTGGCTGTGGATGGAAGATAAGGCCAACGCAGCTGAATGAAACCTTTGGAAAATGAGAAACAAGGCTTTTCGTTTTTTACCTCAACAGCGGCGCACTTTATCTAGTTTAAGAAATGGAGCCTGCAAAAGCGTTACTGCGCCTTTTGGATTCACTTGAGTTCGTTGACCTCTTTAGTGTGACACAGCTGCCCTTTCTTTATTTCCAAAGCACATATCAGAAATCATCCACCAGTTTAACGCTCAGGTTAGTGGTGTGGAATCACGAGTTTCAAAGAGGACATAATCCATCCTCTTTCAAGCTGCCTCTTTGTGGCATTTCAAAGACTTGAACTGATATAGGTTCCCTATCAATCAGCTGTTTTGGCAAGTAACAGAGTGGTGGAAGTCCATTGTGTAACCTTCGGATGTGGTTCACTAATTCAGGCTAACTGTTTTCTTTCTATCACAAAGTGGGAACTCTGAAGGTTATTGGCTCTTCAAACAGGACTGTCACAAGGTATCTGTGAATAACAGATTCGAGATCACTATCCTTTTTAATCTGGTCTTATCGGATTTGCAAGCTAGGGTGTAAATGTTATGACATCACCTCTGGTAGGATGGGAAGTGGAATTTCAAATTACCAAAGGAAACATCTTCATTTGAGCAGAATAACAAAAACCTTAATGGTAGTTAAATATTCTGAAGGTTTGAAGCAAATCTAGTTCAACAAGGCATTGTTCTGAGAACAGTGCATTTATCATAATGTGAATATTCCAGTGTTCATTACCCAAAGTCGAAAAGGTAGCACTGGCACAAAACTCAAGGAAAAAGCTGACAAATGTGTGTAGGTGTGTGTGTGTTTGTGTTTGTTTAGCTCATTAGAAGGGTATAGACTTTTTAGCCTTATGTACTGTATTTCAGTTTATATTTGGGTGGTTTCATGGTCCTGGATCGGTGACCCAATGTTTTGTGTTTTGAATTATTAATAGTCTTTGTTTTCATTATTATTGATCATTTTTGGTCTCTTGGTTTCTTTCTCTGTGCTCTTCTTGTGTTCCATGTTCGCTGTCTCCCCAGTCAGTCATGTCTCAGGGTCAAATCTGTGTCTTTGTGAATGTCTCTTGTTTCCTGTTTTACTTTGATAGTCTCGTGTGCTGTGTTAGTATTTTCAGTTTTGCTTCCTCCGGTCTCATTGTTTGTGATTGCTCCCAGCTGTGCTCTCCTCCTGTGTCTTATTCCCTCATTATCCCTCTGTCTATTTAAGCCCTTTGTCTTCCCTTGTTTGTTGCTGCATTTCCCAGGTCTCAGATTTCGATGTTCTATGTTTCACGTCTCAGGTCTTTAGTTTCTTTATCCTTGTTTTTTCGGTTCCCCCAGTTCAGGTTTGTCCTAGTTTAGTCTTTGTCATCTTCTGCCTTTGCTTGTGTTCTGCTCCGCCGAAACAAAGGCTCACTCTCAGTCCAAGTTCATCATCAGTGTCTGCATTTGGGTCCAATCCCTCTCCACTCCACACGTCTGCCATAGCTGACGTGATAGGTGGCCCAAGACTTTTGCACACTACCACATGTTGATTGTGAAAGCATACATATGAAAGCAAGGCTGCCAGGCGTGTGTTATTGTGCAGATAAATTGTTGTCCTGCAGCAGCTACATCACTAATTGTCGAGGAATTTCTGTCAGATCGATGAGCTTCTTTTTGACTCTGAATGTAAGTAGCTAATGCGAATTTCTGTGTACACACACAGCAACATATTTGGAATTTTTGCCAATTTCTGACAGTTATCCGCTGTATCGTCACAAACAACTTGTTCAATTGAAGCCTCCCGCTGAGCTCCTTCGATAGCAGAATGACTTTCTGACTGTCTTGTTACTTTTTTTTAATCACTATTTTGATGCACACATGTCACTTTGACAACCATTTAAAAGACAACAAGATCACAAGTTCGTTGCACACAGTCAATAAAGTTTTCCCTAGTGTGACTCCAGCATAATCAGCATAGGACCTACACCGCTTTGGTCGAGTACCACAAGCTACTACACTGCATTCTTTTCAGAGCTTTAGTAGCATGAATGCTCTATGATTCATTGTTCTAAAGATGTTTTCAATTTTTCACTTTAACACTCTACCAAAGACTGAAAATATCTTCACTTTTAATTTGTTGCTCACGTTAATAAAAAATTCACAATTAATTCTAAAACCTAGCACAGAGGGAAAAAAGAGATTAACGATCCTTAAATCTTTCCATGACACCCTCAAACACTTGGTATTTAAACCAGCTTTAAATTGAATTTGTGTTTAAAACTTGTTTAACTTAAAATGGGAGAGTTTGAACTCCACGTTACAGGTAATCGAAACAGTGTCACGCGTTGATAGTAGAAAAAAACAGATCCAGATTCATTTTACAGCGTTTGCAGATTCAGTAAACTCCTGTATCAGCTAACGTTTGCCAGCTATAACCTACAGTCACCATGTGTGGTGAATCACCGTTATCAAGCAGTGGCTTAAGTATTTAGGACTACTTGTCGCAACAACGGTGAATTATCTAAAGGGCCTTTGAGAATTGCGATGAAGTGCCAAACAGGGTTAGTTCAAATTTATATGTATAACCACTAGTATTATATTTTAGACCAGCAACAGCAGAACACTCTCCTAAAGGGATAATAATAATTCCTCTGTCCCATTCCCATCGTATTTATGGCACAGCACACTGGTTTGTCATTCGCAGCCAGTGTGATTATTCACCTGGCGAGCATATTATTCCAGCAAATACCACAGCTATAAAAATTCTTCATATTTCATTCCAGGGGTTTGATGAGAATGCGCTGAATCCCATTTTCCAAAATATTGGGTATTCTGTGCAACAAGAATATGGCTTCCCTGATTACATTATGCCTCTGAGCTGTGTTTAGCCAAATGTGCATGACTTGCAAGTAAAATGTACAATAGACTGCTGCTGGTGTGTCATATTAAGAAAAAAAAAAAAGATGGAAATGAGGCAGAACATAGAGGTCTGCCTTCATCAGAGTTTCTACATTTAAATGAAATCCTCAAAGTTGATTTTTTTCCATCCCTGGAAATTAAAACTGAGCTGAGGTCACGTCTGTTCGGTTACAACAGAGTGACAGCAGGTTGTTAAAATAGTCGAAGGTCGAAAATGACTGGGTCTTAACTCAGTGTTGGATATTGAATCAGCTTCTTAAGCTTCACAGAATTGTCTCTTTAGTCACAGTGGTGTATTCCCATTTTCTCTTTGTGTATTTATTCTCGCAGGTCTTAACATCGCACAAAGGAGTTGCATTCCACTGTTACTTAATTCAACACACATGTACAAACACGCAAAGTCCAAGGTACGAACCACGTGTCCGCTCACAAAAGGAACACTTTTCCTATTTTTAAAAGCGAGGCGTTTGATCTTGAAGAATAAAAATCGTTCTTTGACACTAAATCGAAAGGACCCGGCCACAACTAGAGGCAGTGCGCCGCACAGATGTCCACCACATGGAGTGGACGCATCTCATTTGTTGCACTTTGGAGTTATTTATTTATTTCCCGGGTCTGATATAGGGAAACATCTGTCACCTTTGCCTAAGTGCCCGCTTGCGTGATACACAGACTGCGTTTCAGAACAAAACACCCTCCCTTTGTTTGGCTCTTTAGTGTGAAGCTCAGGTGCAGAATCCTGTGAGGCATTTGGAGCGCCCTGCTGTTGCAACAGGGCACGCATCTCTGTTTTGCAGCGCTCTATGTTGACATTGCTCTTTTTGTTGATTATTTCTTTATTGGTGTGGTTAAATTCAACTCGTGCCACATTTACTAAGCTACCGATACAACTTGCATACAAATCATTGGCTTCGCTCGAAAGAGAAGTCCTGTTTAGCTCATTTCCAGCTTCACATTTTAATAGGCTAGTAAAGTTGTTTTTGTTGATTATCAGTTCAAAATAATCCTTATTTAAGGACTTAGCTTTGGTGCGTGTGCAGGATGCTTATTATAGTTAATAAAACTACACTAAAAGTACTGGTGGCCACCAGTGCTACCCCTCAGCCTCCTAATGGATGCACCTATGGCATAAATTTGAAAATCTTAGGTGATTTTAAGAAAAACTGACCTCTGACCTTCATTTCAGTGTCACTGAGATTCAAAGCCATCTGAGATTTTTACTAGATGTACCTCTGGTACCTCTTGTGTTATCACATTTACAAACTTGGGTGTCCACACCGTCCACCCACCTGCCCACTAGGGTGACAACAGTATGCCATTAGCCTTTACGGCTGAGGGGTAACTAAACCTTTGAAAGGAATTGTAACTAACTGAAACAATTTTGTGATATTTGAAAACTGTGTGTTAACTTGGTAAAATCTGTTATCACAAACTGCCTGATGAGGCTTTAATAGATGTTTTGATTAAGGCTTTGGATGTCTGTAAGCCTGTGAGTCAACTGCTTTCAAAAAGTTCTGTTTATATTCGAAAATCAATACTGATTTCCCAAAATCTTGTCTCTGGCATTTGCCTTAAATAAAATAATAAGTACTAAAGACTAAAACTAACACCGAAAATAAAAACGAGAAGAAAATGAAACATTTTCGAGCAACGAGAGCTAAACTGAAGTGATCAAATCCACTCTGGAAACTAACTGAACCTCCATTAAACTGATTCTAAAAATAAAACCAAATAAAAATAAAAAATTATAAGAAAATTCAAAACTATAATAAGTATGGTGCATACTCACAGGGATGTCCATATCGAGCATATGTGCTCTCTGTGACATCATACAGAGCAAGAAAGAGAAAAAAACTGGAGCATTTAAGGCCGCCTGAAGCCTGAGCAGACGACCGTGTTTTGGCCTGTTGAATCAGAAACGTGTATAAATGAGTGTTATAGAAGGGTATGAAACCAAAAAGACTTCAGTTTAAAGTGATGTAAAAAAAAAAAAAACAGTGCTTGTTAGCTGGCTTTTTCAGAGCTGAAACATCCCTAAACTGCTTCTGTGCTCCTTTTCCTAATGACAGTCACCCCACCCTCCAAAGTAAATTAATTAAAATGGCATAGTGCCACACTTGTGAAAGGAAATCTGATGCTCATGTCTGAAGTATTTGAAGTGTCACCCAAGATAATGGATGTAGGAGAGGTTTCTAATTCTCAGAGCCTGGCCCCAAATAGCACCAGTAGCCATCTGTATTCTCGTTTCTGCAGCACTCACTAAATCAACACACTCAACACAAGCCCGAGGATGCCTCCGCACAATCATGCATGACAACATCAAAGCTTTTCTTTATTGCCTCTCCTCTTCATCCCCCCAACACCCCCACCCCTTTTCTGAGCCCCCTTAACTGTTATCTGAAGCTAAAAGCAGTGGTACCATTGCAAATATTATCTTGAGGTTAGTGCAAACACTGAAAATCCAAGCTGTTACTCGTCAACAGCCTCAGTCACAGCTGATAGCCGTGTTCGAGGACGATTTCATTTTTTCACAGGTACGAATTTGAAGAAGTTGCATGCACGTGGGTTACTAGCTAAGATTTGTCGCCTGATCTGTGAATCCACGGCCCTCGGAAAAAAAAAAAAAAGTCCTGCTTCTAAACAAAACCAAAACCAAGAAGAAAAAAAAATCATTAAACCGTTCAGCATTCTTTGGGATTTTCTCTTAATTGCCTGTTTTGTTTCCCACATCTACAAATTTACAACCATAAATCTCGAAAATGTCGGATGAGTCAAATCCCCAGATTTCCACGAGCCGGATGCTTCAATGATGAGCTGGATCTGTCATTGGGGAGCCACTCAGCACCCACAAACAAATTGAGCAGGCACCCAAGATGGATCTGTCGACACTTCATTCTACATCTCTCTATTTAATGATATTATATTTCATTTCCAGAGCAAAGAAAACACCATTACCCAAAGCAGCCAGTCGTAACGAGCCATTCTGCCACAGATTCCATTCCTCCTTGGTGGTACAGTAATTGAATTACAATCGCATATGATAAAAAGTTTGAGAGCGATTGCATTTGTTTCCATTTGTTCCTTCCATGTTACATACTAAGCTCGACCTCGCACACAATTAAAGGCATTGAAGCGTACGTAGTCTGATATTCTAAGATCTTGATTGGAAACAGCAGCCTTACTATGAACCACGGAGGGTGTTATTTAACCTCCATCGGTTTTTGTAAATCCGTTTAGAGGTGAATACTGTTGAGCAACCGACAGAGAGGTCAAAAGAAGTACACTGATTTCCAGCAACCCCTATGTTCGTATTGATAACTAACCTAGAATTTATTTGGCTGGTAACTGTGGTAAGTGCTCTGAGATCTATTGGGGTTTTGAATAGTGCACCCAATTGTTTTGACCACAGATTGAAAGGCAGTTATCATTTCCATGCAGGCAATATGCTCCGAGGGGAAGGGACAAAGAGGTCAGCAGAAGTGGAGTAAGTGCTCCCTCAGGCACAAACACTGAAGGCCATTCAAAAGGCCTCAAAGAGACACTAGGGGAAATTGATTTCAGCTTTATTCCTGGTCAGATGCATGACTGTACTGGTGCGTGACCCAGTGGTGGACCTGTCTGCTCAAATTAGGAAACCATTTGGAAGATATGGCCACATGTGAATGGCCAGTCACACTTTATGAATATTGTACGGCAATAGCATTATTTCACACATCAAAACATCCAGAGGTCACCCAGCACTTTTGTTATGCCAGCGATGATCTTTTTGTCAGGGCAAACCCCATTTGCTAAAGTAGTTTGCGAGCAGTGCACTGTATGGTCTTCATCGGCGAAACTCAGCAGTGACGCTGTAAAAATTTCTAGGGCACTGTCAGTGGCACAAATTACATAAAGACATAAAAGCTTTTGCTATCGGGTGCATGCATTTTGACAAAAGTGGGACTGGCACATATTTTTCCCCCAAAAGATAATAGAGAGTGCTTTGAGCTCCCACCATCATTGCTCTAAATAAGACAAAAAAGCATAGACGTGCAGTCTAGACGACAGGCCGTCTGACAGTTTGACAGCAACTGAGTTGGCTGATTTTGAATTTCTGTTTTATTTGGTCAAATACACTGCTGTGGGAAAATTCTTGAGCCACCCTTCATTTCTTTATTTTTTTCTTCCAAGAGGTCAGACTCTCTTGTCATTTTTAACCTGGTGTTGAGCTAATCCTGGAGAACTATTCTGTTGGACACTGGCTGGACATTTTCACTCATTTTCAGTCCAATCCTTGTATCTGGCCATTGTCAGAGGAATGTTTGTTTTAAACCATTTAACACCACAAATGATTTAGCAATAAAGAGAGAAGTACTACTGTCATTGTTTACAGCCATCTGTGAAACAAGGCGGAGACTCTGTCAATCATATGGGAAGTATCTGATTGACAGCAGCTTCGTTTTTCAGCATGACAATGATCCCAAACACCCTGTCAATGCAGTAAAAGCATACCTGGATAGAAAAACACAGAATCGTTGTGGATTGGCCTCCCCAGAGCCCAGATCTCAACATTACTTGACAGAAAATAAAACAAAAGGCAGCAAACATCTGAAGAAGAGCTTTGAATGTCCTTCAAGAAGCGTGGAAAACTACTCCTGAAGACTACTTAAAAAAATTACAAAATAAGTTTGACTAAAAGAACTCAGGCTATGTCTGAGAATAAATCTGGTCATACCAAATATTAACTTTCAGGCTCATTTTTCAGACTCTGTTTTGTCTTTTTTGTACAGTATTTCCATATATGTTTGCAGAGAAAAATCAATAAATCACTGCACCTATTTTCCATTTTCCTAGTAAAATATTTAGAAATGAGGAATGACTGAAGATGTAGTCGCAAGCAAAGAGAGAATTGGGTTAAAAAAAAAATGACTTCCAGCTTTTTCTCCTGCCAATCAATGGACCTATTTTGCTTTTCCCTATTTTCTGTCAATAATTAACAGTAACTAATGTTAAAGTGGCGTATGCTCATTTTAAACATGGCCAAAGTTTCAAATAATGAGAGCATAGCATGATTTTATTTTTAGGATTTAGCCTATGTTCAGATAACCTCTTTTAACACTGGGTCAATATTTATAGAAAGAAGTTACATTAAAAGCTCTTTGCATCAAAGATCTGATTTATCCTGCCCGTTAGGGTACAGTATCTATAACGGTTAGGTTAAAAATATGTACTTGTATTAAGGTGACTCCAAAGTGTGCACGTGCTGACATAACTGCGTGTTTGCAAATCCCATTGATGAAACATCTTCGCTTCTTTCACTACCAGCCATTCACCTAATCTTCTTTCTCATCAAGATAATTTTCCAGTCAATATGGTGCCCTGTGGGAGCTCTGTGCTTATAGCCACACACTGTGTATGCACTGTACGTGATTTATGCATGCTCTGCTGTTATGTTTGCCGTGTTTACAGCTGTGCAGATCAGGTTCGGCTAAGTGCTGATTTCCAGGCCAAAAAGAAAAGGAGGGGGCTGAAAAAAACGCTCTTGTTTTTCTGCCCCTTCAGGCACCATGTTTATACATTACACCACAATATATGAAGCAGGACACGAGCACTGCAACGGAAAAGAGGGCTGTACCAGCCGTCGCTATGTTGCTTCAACACCACGAACCTCGGGGCTTAGCTGGCTGCCAAGCTGCAATCACCCACAGAGCCGTGTGCTTATTTTCTCTGCCCTCTTCTTGACCATATGGAGCATAAGGGTCACAGGGACACTGTGTTTCACAGATTTGTCTCTGTGTGTGTGACAGAGTGTGTGTGTATGTGTGTGTATACATGTTCTTGTGTATATGCATTGCCTGCTTGGAAAATGAGCCAAATCTGCTTGCTAGTATTTGTGGATTTGGCAGTAGGGTGCATTGATTTTGTCAGCATTTGCTTTTCCCTGCCAGCTAAGAATACTTTTATTAGCTCCACCAATATAGATGCAGAAAACATTCATAGTCTTTTCACATTCTGCTGTGTTGGAACTAGCTCTATGGCGGTGTTCTTAGTGCGCTGGGATTCCTTTTTTCTCATTACATCTATAACCGAGAACTGCCAAGCGGGTATGAGCTGTTTCTATTCATGTGAACGACTGACTATTCCATCAAACAAGCGTTAGGAAAACCCCGGGTGATAAATGTTAATGCCAAAGGTCAGACACACTCTAAAGGTGCAATATGATGAAGTATCTTTTACTGCGTTGCCAGCTGATACCGGGTCAGCTTGTCAGGAGCTGACATGGTAACATAGTAGCAACCTCTCATTTAATCACCGTATTAATTCACCCATCGCAAAGCCCTAATGACACTGCTGCTGGCCGATTAATCTCTGAATTTGATTTAGCAAGTGTCCATTCATCATAACTGACTCTTTCAGTATGCAATCAATATGGCCCTTTTTGCACTTCGGTCACCTAGACCTCAAGAGGTACACAGTCACGCTGTGGAGAGTGTTATGATAAAATAATGCTTGCCCCGGCCAAAGGGGAGAAGCATCGATCACATATGAGCGCATACATCCAAAGCACTTTTTCCTCGGGTGCTACTGATAAGCCTCTTTGCACAAGAAGCAAAGGCCCAGTCATCAAAAGTCTCGTGAAGAGTAAACACGGGGCCGACTGTTGCTTACAATAAATGTAAAGTGTTAGTTGAGGAAACTTTACTAAGTGTTAAGCAGTGAAATTAGATTTATATTAAGTGATCAGTAATGATATGTGTTTTTCTTGATGTGCCTGGCTCAATTTAACTATGGCAAAATGTATTTTTAGTAATTAGCAGTAGATAACCCCATCAGAGCAAATTAATGCGTGCCGGCGCCCAAACTACTGCAGCCGAATGGAATAAAAGCAAATGAAAGCTTAACAGGAAGCTTTCGTTACTGGTGTGAGCCTTTCCTCAGCCTCCCTGCCCACAAGTCCATCTTTACTGTTGGTCCTACAGCATATACAGTGACATCAGTCTCTCTCTCAGCTCCTGAAATCATCATCATCAAAACTCAAATCTTTACTTAAAGTGAAAGGAAAAAAGTAAGAACAGAACTAAACCATGTTTTTGAAATTCACAGCTCTGTGAATACCACTTACCGCACTGCCTGCTTTGGCTTTTTAGAACAACTTATAAACATCTGCTTCTTTTTAATAGCTAGCTAATAAATGTTTATAGATGATCACGCAGCGTTTGTTAACCATTTACAAGTTGTATTTGTTGCACCTCTACAACAATCATTTGGATAACAGCTTCTTTATGTTTATTTATTTACCTTTGCTAATTACTACTGTTATTAACAGTAAAACTGTTAACTAATGTTTAACTAAAGTTTAGTTAACTACCAGTTTGCCATTTATTAATATAATTATTTTTTACAGTACATTATGACGTGAAGCTGAAATGCCCCACCCCCCAGGTCCAGTAAAATCAGTAGTACATACATAATCATTCTTCATAGTTGCAGCTTACTTGCCTGCAGCTCCCTATTTACTCGTGTGCAATTGTTTTTATTCCCGTGTCTTGGAATAAGCTGTGTTGCTAGTGCACCTTGTCAGTATCCCTGCATGCTTGTGCTTGGACTCACACTGGCCCATACATACACGCAGCATCAAGCCGCCAGGCAAAGGCAGCTCTGCTCACTCAAGGGGAAAGTGAACAGCTGTGCCTGTGACAGCTGGAGCAGTCATGACATCCCTTCACCAAATATCAGGGATGGCTTTAGACACAATGGCGTATCAGCCGAGAGGGGTCCATTTACAACCTGGACGAGATGCCAAGGCTTTAGCCTGCGAGCAGGCTGAGCTCAGTTTTTCCGCCACGCATTTCCAGTGATAATGTGAGAAGTAATGAGTTTCTCCTTGGTCTGCAGCCCATATAATAGTCCCCCATTTGCTTCAAAACAAGCCCAATGGAGCAAATTAGATAATGTTGTGCCTGTGAAAAATGAGCTGAATGCTAATGTTTATTTTTGGACGTCCAGTTTCAGCGATTCCTCATCAGATTCTCACCAGAATCTTTCCTTGCTTACGTTTTCCGAGCGTATCCTGAGCAACATGGAGGTAATTGACTCTGGAGGGTGGGGGGCATCTGCCAGATGCCTTGAAAATAAGAACTGCACATTTAAAATTACGTCTGTTTCATTAACTAACATGGGTGGCATGTCAATCATGTCGTCTTACCCTGGAGATACATTAAGAATGCAAAAATGTTATCGCGCATAAACACTTTCTCTAATCATCCCCGAGTTTGGGTTTTGTTTGAAATATTAAAAATGATGGATGTCTAAAATGTGTTAGAACTAGCCGTAATTGTGGAGGCAGCATTAAAAAAAGAAATCTGTGTACTATGCAAATGAGCATAATCACCTTCAGCCCCTTTAGCACCAGACCAATTTTAATTACACCTTAATTTCATGTATAAATACCCCCAATTCAGGCAAGCTGCCGCAGTAAGCACCAGCAGAATAGACTGCGTGGGAGAACCGTATAGGTACAGATAATTACAACTCACTGTTACGGACTCCTGATTATATGGGGTGGTGGCCAACATACTGTCTCCAAATAACACCAAATGAACTTCATCGAGGTGATAGATTGAAGTATATCACAGTTTTGGCAGCAGTGTCATGTTAACTGAATAGCACTTCACAAATAGCGAGGGCAGTGTCTTTTTATCTCGACAATACAGCCCGGCTGGTCTGTTTGATGTTAATGCAAGATAACTAAGACAGCAGTCTTGGCACTCCACGCAGCCAAGAACGTATGACTCCAGGTTATTTAAAATTAGAGTTAAGCTGAGTCTTAGTACCAATTGATGGTGCACTAAAAAAAAAAAAAAAGGAGCATGGAGGAGCTGGATTTCTCCCCTGTTAAATGTAGGTGGTCAAAAAAAAAAAAAAAAAAAAAAAAGCTCAGAAAACAAGC
>VOQK01002977.1:0-10810 GCA_015052645.1 Benitochromis conjunctus | reverse complement strand
TTACATAAATAAAAAAAAAAAAAAATGTATATATATATATATATATATATATATATATATATATATGTATATATATGTAGAGAGAGAGAGAGAGGGAGAGTGTTATCGCCTCTTGGGTTAGCTCCACGGGCTTTCCCCCTGTGTGCTGGCAGGAGGGTGGAGTTTAGTGCCTCTCTTTCCTAACCAACTCCCGGACACTCCGCCTCTCTGCCCCCGGACACCGAGCTTCCGTTGCCGAATTCCAGGGTCAGACACTCGCCGGCGGCTCCGTCACACAGTCTGCTGGACCTGGACGAACTTCGTGTGACTGCAGCGACACTTTAAAGTAAAGAGGCTCAGCAGCGCCACGTTAGTGAAGACTGCTTTGCATTCTTTCGGGGAAGTTTACTTTCTTTGAACATCTGTACACCTCTGGCTTCAGGCTCGCGCTCCGACACAATAAAAAAAAAACGAGGAAAAGTGAGTCGTCAGCGCGTCAGTCAGACTGAGTCACACACAGTTTAAAAGTTTTACCGGAGGACTAGTGACTTCTTTCTTTGTGTCGAGTGCGTGTTCCGCTTTAGACTGACTCAGTGGCAGACACACACTCATCCACCCAGACAGCTGCTCGTCTCCCTCCGTGTCTGCCGGGCCCCGAGGCAGGAGGAGCAGCCGATCCGGGCCGCAGCCGCTGTTTTCCGCCTCCTGTCAGGTGTAAGGCGTGGCGCTGGGCGTGGAGGAGGGGGGCTTTGTTCCAACAACACCTGAGAGAGAGATAGCTGTAACCCGAGAGCAGGGTTGAGCTGAAGCCTGCCCGGGTTGAGGAACTGATAGCGGTTTATTTGCCTCAGATGAAAATATCTGCCACTGGTCTGGTTTGTCCCCGGTCACGCGGACCCGGAATGGACCGTAATGACAGATCGCACTTCTTCCATGTTTGAACCCCCGGACGGACGAGTGGAAAGTGGGTCAGAGTGGTTTCGGTGTTTAACTATTTACTGACCGGCGGGTTTACTGGGGGTCATGGCGCTATCTCAGGTCCAGTGTCTGGACGATCACCACGTCAACTGGCGCGTGAGCGAGAGCAAACCAGAGTTTTTCTACAGCGAGGACCAACGGCTGGCCCTCGAGGCACTCATCGTCGAGGGCCGCGACGGGTTCACGGAATACATCAGCAAGCATGGCGTCCGGGAGTTCCTCTCGGAACCGGAGCTGGAGCGGATTGCACTCACGGCGGAAGCATACAGGCCCGGGTACGAGCATCTCCAGAAACCCGGGACGCCAGGGCCGGGAAACACAACTCCGGGGCCCTGGGAAGAGACCGGAGACGGTGAGGTGTCTCTGGAGTACTGGCCGGACCGGTCTGAGGGCTCGGTGGCAGAGCTGGACCTGGGCTGGCCCGAGGCCATCTCATACCGAGGGGTCACGCGCGTGACCGTGCACACACAGCCTCCAACCGAGGGGCACACGCACATCAAGGAAGTGGTGCGGAAGAGCATTGCATCAGCCCAGAAGGTAGGTAGAGACGAAGATGGAGTTCAGAGGTTCTCCAGCAAAACAGAAACGCTTCACAGTGACCAGAATTAACCAGTTAGCTTATTCTCTTTTTCACCTCTTTATTTTGAATCATGTCAATATTCTCGGTTTGATGCTGGGATTTTATAGCAAGGTGTTTTTATTTGACTCCTCCATTCATGTAGCCAAAATGTCGGAGACAAAACACATCTTAGCTGAGTCCAAATTCATGACGAGCAGCATAATATAGAGACCTGAAACGCACCACAGCACTGAGTCAACACAGCAACAGGAAACCGCATTAACAACTCATCAAAAACCGGAGTGTATTTTCTGTGCTGCCAGTGAATGCACCACAGTGAATAATTGTTTTTAATATTGTGAATGTATAAAGCAGTTCACTGTCACAAACCCGCAAGTTTCAAAACAATGCTTCACCATCACAATAAAGCAAGGAAGAAAATTAACTTTGTACATTTAATAAATATGATTTTGCCTGGCGTTAAAATGATTAGGCAAGTAATCAGTTAGTGGTCTGACAGGAAATTACTGTTGTGACTCATCTGAAAAACACTTTGGCTTATTAGACAAAATCAAGTGACTGAGATGACAACAGATCATAATCAGCAGATTAACTGTTAATGACAATGGCTGTTCTATTAATCTATTAATTTGTTGTCTGTTGCTTAAGATCACTGTTCGTTTTATTTTATGTTATCAATATTTATCTGCTGCCATCTATGAAGCAGTTGCACAATATGTTAGTCTGAAGTTTTTGGACATATTCCAAGTTCAGTTCACTTTTCTGTCCTCATGTCATAATTTGCCACAGACTTGTCTCAGAAATTCACTTCCCTTCATTACAGTTTAAATAAAACAAGTCCAGTCTTGACACGAGAACAGAAAGGAGAAAGAAAATGCCCTGACATCACTGAATTTGTCACATGCCAGCAGGCTTCCTCTCATAAACATAAATGCTGGTACATGTTCATGCAGTAGTACGGCTTTGCACCAGAGCGACGAAAGAAACATTGAGGCTTAAATGGATCAGACTTCGTGCCAAAGTGAAAGGCTGGTTTCCTATGCACATGTTTTTTCACAATAAACTTAATACAAAAAACTCCCCACAACATGAAAAATCTCAAGATTTATCGTCATTTTCCAAAGTGTACCTAATGCTGCCATTTTAAACATAAACTTTAAGCTGGGTCGCATAAAGAGAGCTGTCTGTCTCTACTGATGCAGCGTTGTGCAGCACATACTGTTCACTCACTTCACATTTTATCACCTCTCTGCCAAAAAACAGTCTCTGTTCCTAACAGGCTCTAAACCACAGGAATATTATGCTAAAATTTCTTGTGTTCCCAGCTTCCTTTGGGGATTGAATGTCGCTGATAAAAGCAGCTGAAATAGAACCCACCCTCAGAGACCAGGAAGCACTAACACTAACATTTGTGGTTTTCCTGTATGTGTGCTGTTTTTTTTTTTAGGTGATAGCTGTGGTGATGGATGTGTTTACAGATGTGGATATCTTTCGAGACCTAATGGATGCGACCTACAAACGCAAGATTCCTGTGTACATAATCATCGACATGGCTGCGGTGTCCTGCTTTCTTTCCATGTGTGGCAGAGCTGATATGCACCGTGGACACCTGAAGGTTTGTATTGCCAGTCACATGCACGCACGCATGGATGATGTTTTGCCAAGCTAGTTAGAGAGAAGGGTACGCCCAGTAAGTATACAGTAATGGGGAGGGGGAGGAATGGAAATAACATCTGCTATTAAAGACACCTTTTTTAAACTATATTGTCGCTATACAAAGGAAATTTTTGGGCGGCCCATGATTGATGTAGGTTGCCAGGTTTGTGCCTGCGGGTAATTTTGAGGTGCATGCTGCAGCTAGTTTGCAATAGCATGGTTTTCTTTGTTTTTCTCTGGCTCTCTTGAGTTGAGCTGAACTGGTCTAGGCAGTAACAGAAAATACTTAAGAGTTTCACGGGGGATTTTTTTGGACTGGAGGCCAGAACGACGGCAGTCACATTCCTGTCTGTGCTGCAGGCAATAAAACCACACACACTTTTTACTTTCTGTAACATGTTTTTTTTTTCACTTCTCCTTATTCCTTCCTCACGGCATTTACCACCAAACCAGTCTCTCTTTTCTTAATCTGACATCTTCGCCGTTATTGTGAGCACCATCACTCCCGTTGTTAATGTCCCCTGTGAGATTTCACACACAGCGTTTACTTACGAGTTAATGCTCAGCCTGTCAACCGCACCCTTATCACAGAGCCGAACACAAACACCACAGGGTGTGTCAAACAGGCATGCACGTACGTAGATAGAAAGTCCATGCTCTAACCTGTAGAGGCACCCAGTGGGAGTCTATGGAGGTATTAAAGCTGAGCACCAGCTCTTGAGTAACAAGGAAACTTATTCTTTTCTGCCTCTCCATTCTCTTGTTTCCTTTATTTTCCCCTTCGCTGAAACCCTTCCATCCATCAACACTAAACCCTCTAGAGCCTTTGGTTACCAAGCACTAACCCTTTATGTATGTGTGCATGTGCAGAACCTGCGCGTACGCTGTTGCGGAGGCGTGGAGTTCTTTACGCGATCGGCACAGAAGGTGCGTGGATCTTTGAGCCAGAAGTTTCTTCTGGTAGATGGAGACAGAGCCATCTCTGGCTCGTACAGGTGAGCAGTGTTCATTTGTGTCCCTACAGCTGCACAATTACATATTTTTAAATTAGCTGTTAATTGCGTGACTTTTTCCATTCAAAAATAAACAGCCATCCATGCATTTCCCATGACCTCTGTGGAGGGCTTTAGAGCCTTTCAGCTCACTGTTTTAGTTTTCTGACCTGCAGGTTTACTGGTCTGGTTTAGTCTTACCCAGTCCTTCCTGCTGCAGCAGGCAGCTGCTTGCAGGAAATGGCCTTAATAAATCATACACATGCATTCCATACATGGAGCTAGCAACTAGCTGGTGAACACGGTGGAGTCTTTGACCACCACAGAGCAACCATTTGTGGTGAAGAGCTAAACAGAGCTACACGGAAAATTATTGCTGTTCTGTGTTTGCTAACATAACACAAGAAGCGTAGCATCAATGTGGACAACTGCTTAGAGCCACTGTACCCCAGCTTTTCCCAAGGGTTGATGGTTATGGTGGTTTCTCACCTCTCTCGGTCCTGACCTCTGAATCCACTTGATCCAGGTGCCTGATTCCTCCGGAAGTGTGACATGAATCATTTTTATTTTTAGTTTGTGTTATGCATGGCATGGCTAGTGAATGGTGTTTTGAGAAACACGCTGCATCAGTGTTGCCTTAAAATAGTTTGATTCAGATTGATTTGTTGGTCTCTAATGATCAGTTGGGGAAAATTGATTCCCCTCCCCTGCTGAAATTACAGAGTCAGTGCAGACTAAAGATGTAGAGGGAGTGTAACGGAATTAAAGTCCATTGCTCTGCTTGTTTTGCTTTGGAGCCAGCAGTCACATGTCACAACAGTCACAACATGGTTCTGTTTGGGGCCAAAACTAAGTGTGTTATCCTTACAGTTTAGTGTCATTTATAGTTGCTTATTTACCAAAATTTCGGTGTAATCTGTCAGGAGGAATTTGAGGAGTACTTATGCAATGTGATCAAAGACCAAAATGTGGTGCATTACATCAGAGTACAAATGCGTGCTGTAATGATTAAACTATTATAATCTCAGATTTCTGTTTTCTCAGTGGGAGCTGTGACTTGGAAGAAGGAGTTTAGATGTGATAAATAGGACCGGAATAGAACTGGTAGGAAAAAAATGTGCAAAGAAAACATTGAAGTCCCTTCTGAGACCTCTCTCTGTTCCTGTGTTTTTCCAGTTTTACCTGGTCCTCGTCTCGTTTGGACCGTAACCTCATCACTGTGATCACAGGACAGGCAGTGGAGACCTTTGACCTCCAGTTTCGGGAGCTTTACCTCACGTCCAGAGGCGTGTCACTCAACAAGGTTCCTATGACAGACGAGCCGGTCCCTGACCCTCTCCCTCAGGCGGCTCCTCCTCCTGTGCCAGCTTCTGTTGCCAGGAAGCTCATCAACCCCAAATACGCTCTTGTCGCCACGGGGACTCACATAAGTCCCACCTCATCTGACCAGAACTCCAGCAACAAGAACTCAAACTCCCAGAATCCCACTGGGCTAAAGATGATGAAAGCACGGCTGAAGGACGTTATTGAAGAGCCGCCCATACATCCAGGATTAGCCAATCTGGAGAAAGCATACCTGATTCCGTACCTGCCCACCTGGCCTGAGCCAGACCCACCAAGTGATGTGATTGGTTTCATCAACATCAGGGATGATAAGCGGGCCAATCAGGTTCACTTGCAGAGGTCGGAGAGGTTTGAGGTTAGTCAGGCTATACGCTTCAGCTCACCGCTTTTACAGCCAGCACAGACTGAGCAGCCTGCTTCACATCCTGCAAAAGCTGCAGAATCAGCTGACACCCCCCCTACAAATACAAGCCTGAAGTCTTCTCCTTTGAGTCCAACTAACAAACAGCTCCCATCCCCCGCAGCTCCCAACACAGACCAAACTGATTCCCCTAAACAGCCCAACACACCCCCAGCACAGGATGCACACACACCAGCTGCACAGACTTCCACTTCACCATCTAGTGTTACTGCTGATTCACAGCCAACAGAAAGTGCTGCAGAACCTCCACAGACACAACCTGTAGCACCTCCTGTTCCTAAACGCCGCACCCTGCAGCTGCTCATTGAACCTGCCTCCTCAGAGAAACCCAGTGAAGCGCAGGTCACTCTGGTAAAAATGGACCAGCTGGAGAGTCTAGAAGGCTCACTTAAGAAAAAGAGATCACAGAAAGAGGTGACCTCGGCACGTGGCCGCTTCACGTCAAAGGACAATGACCAGGACTCTGGGAGCAACGATAATGGCAGCCAAGACAGCACCAAGGTCAACTGCGACCGAGCGGTCATTGACGAACCCTCGAGTAACTCCACAGCATCGGATGAGGAGTTTTACGATTGCACGCAGCCAGAGCCCAGTAACCAGCTAACCAATGGAGTGACGACAGGGTCCGGCCGAGGACATCGCCAAGGAGATGGGTTCAACATGATGGCCCGCTTCTCACAGAGCATGCTGGACCTGCGAGAGCCCAACCAGTCAGAGGACAGCGCTGCTCTCATCCGCCAATCGCAGCAGCTGCGCAGACAGGAACACCTCTCCCCACACAGGCACATAGGACAGGTGAGCACTCAGTATTACTGCTCGAGTGATGCTAAAATAATCATAAAAATGGGATATGGACTGGCACTTATATAACACTACTATAAACCTTATTCACCCAATCACACACACACAGATGAATGCATTAGAGGTAACTTGAGGTTCACTATCTTGCCCAAGGATGCAGGCATGAGGAGTAAGGAATCGAGTTGCTGACCTTTCGACCCTCTCTTTCACTCGAACCAAAGCCGCCCGCAGGTCAATGATGAAATCAATAGAGAATCATTCATCTTAACAGTTTTAACACATATTCAGATGCTTTCCTGGTTTATAATGCAAATTTTGAGTTGGTGCAAATTTGTAATAGAAGTTTCATTACTCATTCCCACAGCGTCAAATCAAATTTTGTCAGACGTACACACAACGTGTTGTTGCAGGTCTCACTTCACATTTGTCACATGTGGAAGCTCAGGGAGTCACAATTTAAAACATCAGATACTCTGTGGCGTAGTCTTTCAGAGAGGAGTGTATTTTAACTCAAACACAAATCTTTTATTTATTTTATTCTCATATTTTAAGTAGATCTTAGTGCCAAAAAACCCCAAAGAGCCAATGAAAACAAAACTAAGCCGTGAGTGAAACAGGACGTGCACTTCTCTCCCCAGGTTCACAGTCTTGTGATTTGCATCGTTGCCAACCCGCACGCCTGTTTAAACACGGTTTTAAGCAAGCGACACAAACTGCTTTGTGACAGATATCCATATAATGTTTATGGCTTCACTTCCCAATATTTATTACCACTTAAAATGAAGTCTTATAAACATAATATGCCACTTTACAATAAACATGAATTATTATCATTTCATTCTTTAACAGTAAATCATGTCTTTATGTTTCTATAAAGTGTTGCCAAGAGTTTAAGTGACATTTTTAAGCTTTTACAAGAACACACTGTTTTATTGCATAATGTATATTGAATATCTTTTACAAAGATGTCGGTGTCAGGCTATAGTGATGAGTTGCGTAAAAAGGTAAAACAGCTTAATCCATTAGGGAAGTTTCTGCCCTAGATGACACAATGCTTAATCTTTTAAACGTTTTTTTATTGCTTAATAAGAAATCACTGATCAAAACAAGTGCTGAAATTCCCACTAATTGTGATTGCCGCCCAAAAGTATGCAGCGTTTACTGGAAAAGCACGTATTTATGTAACCCAAGTCAAAATAGGTGTGTCTCATCAGTGGTACCAAAAGCAAGTCAATACCTGCTTGCGGTACATGCTTACATGACATATTTTTTTCCCCTCCAATTTAAAAGGTGTTTGCGTGTCTGTGCGCATGAGCGACTGAGCACCCACGCTCGTGTACACTCACCGGGGTAGAGAGCTCGACTGATCATGCCAGGGAGGACGATGAAGATAAAGGGCAGCAGCTTTAGATAGGCGGCGAAGATGGAGGCTCCTTTCACATGACTCATGTTCTTAGCAGATAGAGACCTTTGCACGATAACCTACACACACAGAAATGCACTTAAAAACACTTCCAAAAGACATAATCAGGTAATATATGGTGTAATAAGATATAAATAAATATAATAAATAGTAACATTTCCTGTTAACAGTACAGAAAAACAAATTAGAACCACATACAGTTCAATTGTTTTGATTTCAGTTTGTTAGGACCAGTTAAATTCTTGCGTAACCTAGCCTAACCTCCCTGATCTGCTTCTTTTCATTCAGAGAATGTTCCCATTTGGTGAACTGTCCACTTACAATGCATATAATGAGCAGGCTAACTATAGCTGTAGAGACAAAGACATGTTTTTTTCTGTTATTTCAATCAAACATAAACCAGCTGTGTCTTAAGTGAGGAATCCTTAGAGCTGATAGTGAGCTAAAGTGTGATTGAAGCATAATTCAATTTTGATCTGTTTAATGAAGTAAGTTCCTGACATAACCATCTGTAAATAAGAAAAGTAGAAGTGGTAATATTTGTGAAAAAACATGGATAATAAATAGCAGTGGATCCAGGATTGACCCCTGAGGTACTCCTTAGAGAATAAAAAAGGATTTAGAGTTTTAATCACTTCTCCGTGTTCTTTCTGCTTAGTTGTTTCAGACCTCTAGATCTCCGGGTCGTGATGCAAGAGCGAGAGGACCAAAAGTAGTTATTGCCAAACCTGGAAGTTATCATCGGCCCACCCGAGCAGCTGGCCCAGTGATAGGAGGTTACCGCTACTGGCAGGGCCAAATGCTCCAGCCTGACTCAGCCCAGCTGCGCGTAGAGACCCGCTCTGGGCGGTCACCGAGACGACACAGTCCCAGCTACAAGAAGGCGGCCCACACATCACCACAGCCACCAGCCAACCAGACGGGATTACTTGGAGTTTCTTTCTCAAAACTCAACACTTTTAAACACTTACGAGCACGAGGAGGAGCACCGCAGAAGAAAGCACCTCAGAATAATAAGCCGGTCAGGTAGATCTGTGGGCCGGTGGGGGAACACAAGGACATTAATGCTTCATTGTGGGATGCGTTGGGGTTTTTTGCTGTTGTTTTTTTAATCTTCTTTTTGTTTGGAAACCACGACGCAAGGCTTAAAGATCTGCTTTACTCAGATATCTCTGGATGGTTTCAAATGAGACCTGACCAAAAAGGAACTTTGCTGACGTGTTTGTACAGAAATAAACTCTGATAATAACATATCAGGTGTTTTTGTTTACGACATGCAAAACAAGATAGCATGCACTCTTGCAGCTGATCTATGAGTGATGCGTTTTTTTTTTTTAAACATATGGTACTGTGTTTGGTCAGCTGTGATTCTCTTCTCTCAACTCATGTCACGCACCGTGCATTGTATCTGTGACATGCAGGCTCTAGTGTTGATATCATGGGGACTCATTGCTAATGGTGAGAGAGTGTTGCTTTGAAATCACTGGCACACTTCCCTGATTACCTTTGCAGATGTATGAACGTGTGAAAAACAGAAGTTGTAATGTTGTAAATAAAAGGACAGTTGAATTTGGCCCATTGTTTTGCTTCAACCAGCTCACATTGTACAAACATCTTAATATTTGAAGGAAGCTTATCACTACTAAAAATGAAAGTGAATATCTCAAGCATACAGTGCCTGACAACCCAGACAGCTGATCAGGAAATATTCCACGGTAAATGACTGAATGAACACAATGAGGTATTTTTAGGTATGTTTGCTTTTGCTTCCTGATTTGCAGAAAAATATAATTGCAGCTTCTTGCTTTCTGAAGGCATTTTTGTAGCCTGGAGCTGAGGTTTGGCTTACAGTCAGCATCTGGGCAACATGGCGGAGCCCAGGGTTTCTTCTTTTTGCAGAGGATTGAGGATGCAGTGACAATGGTGGAACAGAGTGTAGTTTGCCTTTTTCCAAAGTGCCACATAAGAAACTGGGACTGTTGTGGCTCATAAAGAGATAACATGAATATTGAACAGAATGGAATTCAGCTTCTTGGAGCGGCCCTCCAAACATAGTCCAGCGTCAGTCTTCCATAACCCATGGTTAAAGCAGACAAACATGTTCTCAGATTTCTTTAAAAAACTATTTAGTATTATATTTATTCAGACCCTGTTCTGTGGCAGACCAAACTGTTGTCAGAGACATCCTTTGCAATGCGTCTAGACCTCGATAATTTAGTAACTTGGCGAAAACGTGGGGGTCATGACAGCCTGTTGAAGCAAAACTTGCAGTCTCCGCTGCTCAGCGCCTGGCTAATGCTTTTAGAACAGTGAAGCATGACAGCAGCATCCTAGTATAGACATGGGGTGGCTGTAGCTCAGTTGGTAGAGCAGGTCAGCTACTGATCGGAAGGTTAGTGGTTAGATCCCTGGCTAGTGGTTCGATCCCTGGCATGCAGACTGGCTCCCCTAGTCTGCATGCCAAATATCCTTGGGCAAGATATTAACCCCAAATTGCTCTCCGATGCATCCATCGGAGTATGAATTTGTGTGTGTATGTTACTTAGCACTAAGTATAGATAAGTGCTTGTATGATTGGGTGAATGTGGTTGTTGTATAGAGCGCTTTGAGTACTCCGGGTGAGTAGAAAAGCGCTC
>VOQK01002973.1:25461-39343 GCA_015052645.1 Benitochromis conjunctus | reverse complement strand
ATATAAAAAAAATATTATAAAAAAAATTAAAAAAAAAAAAAAAAAAAAAAAAAAAAAAAAAAAAAAAAAAAAAAAAAAAAAAAAAAAAAAAAAAAAAAAAAAAAAAAGATGTTGTTTCTAGAAAATTGGAGCTGATTGATTTTTATAAACCTGTGACTGTGGGAGTGATTGGAACACCTGAATTCAATGGTTGGTAGGTGAGTGAATACTTTTGGCAATGTAGTGTAGGATGATGTAATGTCACAAGACACTCTATGTGGGAACTTGTGTTACAAAGATGGCTCTCATCTTGAATACTGAAGATGCTTTGTTTGTCTTATTTAATTAATATTATGTCTCTTGCAGCTCTGGCTTCACATGACTACATATTGAAGATTGTACCAACAGTGTATGAAGACCTCTCAGGGAAACAGAGGTTCTCCTATCAGTACACAGTAGCCAATAAGGTACTGCATCCCTGCACTCATTAGCTGATGACCTTTTCTCATCACAGAGGCAGCGCGTCCTTCTCAGCATACGGCTGGAGCACGTATAGCTCGTGTTAACATAGCACTCATCTGAAAGTGAAAGCTCATTCCTAGTGACTGGAAAAACTCTCAAGATGTCAACAAACCATAAAAAAACACACAAAAAAACCCTGCTTCCTAGAACTGTGTAGAAAGACAGCTGGGATTGGAGTGTGGAATAATAACACTGCAGGTCAGCTGTGAAGAAGGGACAATAAGCGCCTGAGCAAAATATTTCCTAAACCTAATTTCCTAAGCATAAATAGTGGTCCAGCTGAGACCCACATCCGAGCTCAGACTGCAACATTCTTCTACGTCATGCTAAATGTGTTTAATATGGTCAAAGTTATTGTGTTGGGAAGTTACTGCAGCACTGATTTTGGAGAAATGGACTTATGTATCCGCCGCCTGATAACCATGTCAGCTCGTAACAATAATTCAATTTATATTGTAGCCTCCTCAAGATTGCTTCATTGGAATAATATTCAGCCAAGATTCATTTTTAATGAATCATCGATGACTGTGGAGTGACTTATTCCGAAACCGATTCTGCAGTGACTCACAAACACCACTGCCACCACTGTAGATAAGAATATGCGCAGATTTATTTTTACAAACGTAATGGGATTAAGTTCCTCACTGGTGATCTTTTTTTTTTTTTCTCCCTTCCACACACAGGAATATGTTGCTTACAGCCACACGGGAAGAATTATCCCAGCGATCTGGTTCAGGTACGATCTCAGTCCGATCACAGTGAAGTACACGGAGAGGAGACAGCCCCTCTACCGCTTCATCACAACAGTGAGTAAACACGAAGCCAAGGCTGTTTACGAAAGCCGCTTTTATTTGACTTACGGGTCTTTCAAGTTCAAGTCCAAAGGTCGACTTTTTACTGTACTGTGCAAAAGTCTCGAACCACCCCTTATTTCGTTATATTTTGCTTTCAAGGAGCCACATGTTCTTGTATTCTTTTAAAAGGTCTTAAGTAATAGTTCTCCAGCCTTTCTGAAAGCCTTTCACAGTTTTTCTCTGGACTTTGGCTGCTTTTTCACTCATTTTCAGTCGTGTACGTGACCTTTTCCATTTGTTTGTTATGCCATCTATGAATCATTCAAGGATATAAAAGGCACCTGACTCAGTGAATGAACTAGTGTTGTGTTTACACATAACAGACAACTCAGCAAATAACCCATTTTAAATCGTATCTTTAGGCATTTTGTTGCTATCACAAAAGCACCTTTCTTCCACTTTCTTTAGTTAAGTCTATGAAAAATGCCAAAGGTAACAGTTTGACAGGCATAAAATAGAATTTTTGCAACAACAAAGTGATTCCCAAAGAGCCGGAGACTTTAAAAAAAGGAGATAAAACTGTAGAAATAGAGGACAACAGAAGAAGTGTCAGGCTTAAAAGACTTTGTACAGCAAATGAACAATATCTGAAAGTCATGTTCTGACGAAATTGACCTGAGAGCTGCATCTGGCCCTTCAGTTGATTCATCTACTGTTCACTGAAGCTGAATCAAAAGTGGCCTCAGCGTAAGGGTGGCGGTCAAGAAGCTGCTCTTAAGGAAGGGAAATGAGGAGAAAAGGCTGAAGTATGGTAAAGTACACAGACAATGGACTGAAAATCATGTTTTGGTCAGGGGAGAGGTACAACAGTGTTTACAGCCATCTGTAAAACACGGTGGAGGTACTGTCATGGTCTGGGCCTACATATCAGCCAGTGGTGTTGTAGATCACAAGAAGCAACAGCTTCATGGTTCAGCATGATCATAAACAGAAAACGTGTACCTGGATAGAAAAACGCAGATCATGAGAAGTCCTGCACTTCCACTCAATTATGTTAAGCATTCATGCATCTTAGCTAAATATCTTGGTTTTGTTTACTCTGTTTTTGAAAAAAAATATAAAAAATGAACATCCTCACTGCTCAGTACCAGATAGAAAATAAGCCTTTCAAATGTTTGCTAACATGGTTAAGAATTTGGCTCCCGGGTTAAAAGTAAGGAAAGAAGTAGGGTTTGTTTTATTTCAGTATTAGAGTTTGGTTAATATAGGTTTACTATAAAACCAAACTCTTCTTTTTGAGTGAAAAATCAAAAGCCTGCCATTTCTGATGAAAGCCCCGGCTGGCTGTTTCCTCCTTTTCTATTTTTTGTGCTAACCAAAGTCTAACCAGCTTCTGAATGTAGCTCTCGTGTTGTTGGTATGAAAGTTAATGACCGCTTCCTAACTCGCTGAGCTCCCTTTGTCTTCCTCGACTCCCCTTGTCATCGGTGGAATTTTTGCGTATCCTGTAGCACCTCATCAGAAAGTTTCCTGTTGACTGATAATGCGGTCAGCCTTAAATTGGCTGCCTGCCTGATAAGCTACACCATTATTTGTCTTGTGTGTTGTTTAGGTTTATCATGACTTAAGGCATGGGTAGGAGATGACTGTGTTTTTAATGTGATCATGAGTCACGGCTCAAGATTGTGAGTCAGCCTACAGCAGGGCTCTTTGTTGGATTCCAGCAAACACCGAGGCGTCGGTGCAGAGCATTGTTTTGATAAATGGGATAAGGCCCAGCTGACTGAGATGTAAGAAGAAGACATCAAAGCTCTGAAATCTGAAGCCTGACAGGAACTTTTTTTTTTCATTTTCTTTCTTTTTTTGTAGATTTGTGCCATCATCGGAGGGACGTTCACAGTCGCGGGGATCATCGACTCCTGTATTTTCACTGCTTCTGAGGCCTGGAAGAAGATACAGATTGGCAAAATGTCATGATGACTGCTTCCCACCCCTCCTCACATCTTATTTATAAGTCCAAAGTTGCTAGCCTGTTAGCTAAATCCAGCCCGAAACGACCTCCTTCAGGAGATTGTATCACCTTGTCCTTATAAGAGTCTCGGGCACTTGATTTAACTACCAGGCTGCGGAGATGCGTCTGTTTTATTAAAGATCCTCTCGGGCTCCTTCTGCTCCAGTGACGTGTGAATGCTGACTATCACATGTCGGCTTCCTCCGTCTTCAGTGTCAGGAGGGGAAAGGAGAGGAGACGATATCTTTTGTTACTGAGTGTGCCAGGGATTCATCCTGTATCGGGTCTTTTGAAGGTTGCAGCTGGACTTTTTAGAATGACATGAAAGAATAATAATAGATATCCACGTGTATTCAATCAAAGGAACATTTTTAAATCATGGGGATAGGGGGAATGATATAATTCAGGGAATAAATGGGATCAAAACAGGATCATCTCAGCCAGGTGTGTTGTTAAATTAGGAGAGCAATTTGGGTGATTTTCAGTCCTCGTTTGAAAGGAAGTATTGTCGAGGTTCATAAAACGTGCATAGGACGGGTTGAAATCTAAAGTGTAGTCTGTACAAATCGCATTTTGTGTCATGCAGGGTGGTCTGTCGTTTTCCTCTTCAGTATTCCACCTGTGTGTCTTTTGGGCTTACTGTTAAACGGCACAGGATCATCACCAGCTCTCGTGTGTTCGTCAGCCTCTTTGTGCCACTGAAAGCTGTACTTTTCAGTTTGTCCTGCTTGTTTCAGTATCGGTGCAGACTCTTTTTGATCTCTCTCTACAGCGTTTGTCATTGTTTACTTTCAGTCCATTCATACCAAAATATGTACCTAGTTTCCACTTCATTTCTACTCCATCTCCGTGATGGCAAAAATATAGTGAATGTCTTTGTTTTGTTTTTTTACTATTCTCTCTTTTTTTGTTTATTTACATGTTACATGACGTTAAAAAACAATTTTAGTGTGGTTTTAATAAAAGTTTGTTTTTAAAAGGGAAAAACCTGTTCATCGTGGTGTCCTCTTCCTTTTATTTTGTTGTCACTACAACACTCCCTCTTATGTCAGCGATCATCGCTGACTTAAAAGCACCTTAGAACCTGTTTTTCTACTCGGAGTGCCATCCTTTTCTCGTTAACACTCAAATGACCGTAATCCCTGCGGTGTCCTCGGAGATTACGATAAAGGTTACTCTGGCGTGATTCGTGTTTTCAAAAACACCTCAGAAAGTGAACTTTGAAAGAGCTAAGGCTTTAACAATATCCGATTTGTTTTTTGTTTTTTTTCTTTTTTTCGCTTCTTCAAACTGCAAGAAATGTATCTATAATAAAAGTCAATTTATGAAGGCCAGATTGTAAAGTTTTACACCCAGAACTGACAGTTTACCTAAACAACATGGCAACGATTATTCATAGACGCTGAAAGTGGCACCTTGGTGTCTCTGATTTTGTGACATTTACAACTGCGAGAGTGTGCGTATACAAAGTGGACTTTGCACCAAGCCGGTGCTCATTTCCCTCAGCTGGCAGCCTGGGACAACACCCTGCAGGCTGTCATTTGTGATGTGAGAGTGTAAGATGGTGTTAAGCTGTTACAGCTATCATCGTGCTTACGTCCAGCTCTGATAAAGGTGCTTACCGTGAGTCACTCCTTTTTTTTCGCCCTCCATCCCTCGTCACTTATTACTTGTTAGCAATGTTGTGAATCTAAGTGTGTCCACCTCCACTGAATGACACAGATGCCACAAATATCTGTTTACTTCGCTGACTGGATCATCACAGAGCTTGTGGCTCTTTCTCACTGTGGGCCAAAACACAAATGGACACTTTACTCCACTGAAGTACAGTTTTTTTTTTAGACAGATCCAACTCTAAAATCATATTAATCATCAAAAAAACAGAAGAAGATAAAATTCTTTATTTCTTCTTGTATGAGTCATAGTTTGCACAAATAAAGAAAGAATTCTCTGCATATAAAAGATAAAAATATATATATATATATATGTGTGTGAATAGAAAATACTTGTGGGTTGTTTTTGTCATAATGCTGCCACCCAGTGGCTGGTTAGAGGAACTCCAGGCACATGTAGCTCAGTCCATTTGTTGAGGCAGCAGTCAGAGAGAGGAAGGATTTAGAGATGAGGAGAAAGCAATCATGAGAATCTAAAACCTGATGTTCAATAAAAAATAGTTACATGTCAACACTGAGATGTTACTGCAAACCTTCCTCAACCTCAGCTGTCTGTGTTAAGCCCCCTTTTATGCATCTTTGGTAAAATTACACATTCGAAGAGGCCGGGGAGGTGGCGTTCGGTGAGGAGTAGAAGTCACAGAAGCCCTCCTCGGACAGGTGTCCGTACTCGTTGTTGTAGAAGGTCTGACCTGACAGCTGGCTGAAGAAGTTGGGCCGGAGCCTGGCGCTGCCTGTGGCACGGCTCTGATCTGGGGAACTATGGGAGGCTGTCAGAGGCTCCGTGCTGCTGCTACTGCTTATACGACTGAGGAAAGAAGGGAAAAAAGTACAGCTTTTAGCATTACTGTAAAAGACTCAACAACTCAACTGTCTGTGACTCATAATTGATACAATTCTCTATAACCTAGATATTCATTGCTGAACTCTCCCTCTTATTACCATGAGCTTGTTATTGCATGGCAGTCCCAAATACACGGTGTCCAATCCCGATCATGTACACTTAATAAATGTTTGTGTAAAATGATGGAGCCCAGCTGCTTGAAGACATTATGATACTGACACACTGATTTATTATATTACTATACTTCAAAATCTATAAAAGCTTTACATCGCTGTTGAATCTCTTGCAGGTCTGCGTATTACATTATGTGCAAGAATGAATAATATATCATCTAAATGAGTGCATGTAATAAAGAATGGGATAGTTTATTTATTTTTGATTCAGGATCAGAGAATCTGCTCTCACAGGCTCCTCCTACACTTTGCTGTAGGAGTGAGTTCTCCATCAAAGCATGCTTTTTTTTTTTTCACTTTTAGTTTATGTTGGCTCTTTGCAACATTGCAACTCTCAAAATGTTGCTAATCCCCAGGTTTGAATGACTCAGACAGTTGTTTACTCCCACTTACCCATGCATAGATCGAGACTGCACTGATGCCTACTTCCTTTGCAAATCTAGTTTCGTTCCACATAAAGCAGCGGGTGACTATTCTACAGTTTCCGAGCAAAAGAGTGCGAATGTTTTCTCGTATTGACTCCGAAATGTGTGGAGCACAAAGGCATCCGTTACTAAGGCTTTTCTTTAACTTTACAGTCATTGTGCTGTTTCACGGTGAGAAATGAGTGCGTATCGGTGCAAATGTCAGATGGTGTGACTAAACAGCTGGCTGCGTACGTCTGGCGTGCCGATTCCAGTTTTAATAGATATTCAAATTTTTGCTCTCATATCGTTTAACCTTTTCGAGACGACACCCCCGTGGTTGTGCTCGATTCTCTCGAATTCTTCGGAGGCCAGAACCATCCCGCTGTCCGTCTGGTTGTCCTAAAGAAAAGAGACACAGGTTGACGCAGCTGCTACATCTGTCTCGACCAAGAACGACCATTTTTAGTAATAAACAGAGGAGATCATTTCAAGAAAAGTCTAAAAGAAACATTCAGAAAATGTCACCAGTCAGTTCACATTTTCCAACAACTGATAAGAGGATAAGAAGCTTACTTGAGGAGGTTTCTGTGGATGCATCTCAAGAGGCAACTCTTCAAAGGTCTTCACTCTGGGCTGGCATATTTTGGAGGGCCCCACTAACACACAGCCAGCAAAGGGCACACAATTATAATACCTGAACAAAAGACGGAGAAAAAAACAACGATCACAAACAAACTCACAGGATGAGTTTGAGGATCTGAGTTGAGGATGAGCAAGAATCACGATCTGACTCAACTAAAACATAAAAGAAGAGACTGAGCTGCACGTTGCATTTTTATTTTTAATAATTGAAACAGAAATTTCAGGAACTTTACATAGCTATTGGAATCCTTATATATGCTGTATTTATGATGCATTATGTTCATGTCAAAGTGAAAGTTTGATGAATCCAACCGTAACAATCTGCTCAAGCAAACGCCTCAGAAAGAAAGGGATTCATGATAAGAAGTCCTTCTCACGCGTGATCTTTTAAATCAAAGACAGTATCATCCATATCGTTTTATGGGGTCTGATGGATAAAAGGTGATTGCTGTCTTGTACCTTGTGGGCACAGTGTTGCAAGCCAGTCTCAGTTCTTCCTCGGATGGCGGGCGCGAAGAGGCTTGAGAGAAACCATCGTCTTCAGAGTTCTGTGAGTGGTTCAGAGGGATGTAGTCCTTCCCATCCTGAAGGAAATAAGAACATGATCCAGACCCCAGGAAAGAAAAACTACAGAACAAAGTGAAAATGGGTTGGGACATTATCTCTTCAGCAGAACTTACAGGTAGACTGTTGTCCTGCAGCAGGTCTCCCAAGATCTGGACCAAGGCGGGGAAGGTGGGCCTCTCTTTGGGCTCGCCCTGCCAGCAGGCCAGCATGATGCCATATCTACCAGCAGAGGGCAGTGCAGTCTTACAAGAATAAAAGCCTCTAAAATGCATCTACAAATGTCATCCCATATTGTTCCCTAGAAGTGCAAATCAGCTTAATGACATTAGAATGGAAGTCACTCTTCTAACTGGCTAATGCAGTTAAAGAGCTTAAGAGCAATATTTTCCTCCTGACAGAAGGAGCATTTTTTTTCTCGAAGATGCGGAAGAAAGAGAGAAACTGAATGCTTACATTTCAGGAGAGGCAGTCTCCGGTGCTCTCATTCTGACACCCTCTTTCAATCGCTTGCAAAACTCTTCGTCAATCTGTACCCCCGGATACGGAGAGGCACCTAAGAAAAGAGCAACATCAACTACCACACCAGGAACAGGAAGACAAATGACTGAGTGCTTGGATAATAGGGATGCTGATTCGTTCTGCTCGTAAAAGATCATTGTTTTTGGCAAGGGCAGACATTTATAGATATTTTCAAACACAGGAGACTGAGCTCTGCACAGAGGGCATAAAAGATGCGTGTGCACGTGTTATGATTCCGACTTTTTACCAAGTGAAAAGATTTCCCAAAGGAGAACTCCAAAGGACCACACGTCACTCTGGCTGGTGTACACTTTGTCAAAGATGCTCTCTGGGGCCATCCACTTTAAAGGCAGGCGAGCCTGAGAGAACATTAAAACAGATATGACAGGCAGATAAAACACAACTGAGACTCGCCATTGAAAGTAATCATTATGTGGGTGGATGAAAATCTTTCCTGGGAAGCTAAAGTGGCGACATACGTTGCCTTTCCTGACGTAGTCGGGGTCTTTGTATATGTCTCGGGCCAGCCCAAAATCACAGATCTTCACGATGTTGTTCTCTGATAGGAGGATGTTCCGGGCGGCCAGGTCTCTGTGGATACACTGTGGATACACACAGGACCACGCATACATCATAACTCTGCAGACAGGTGTTTGAGTAGGTGCGCGATTCTTAAGTGGTTGCATGCACTGTGTCCGCCTTGTCTCCTCTGCGAGAGTGTAAATAGCAACTTGACCATTTTTTATAATCAGGGAGTGTGTTTGTGTCTGCGTGTGCCAGTTTGTAGCTGGGGCTGGACTGTATCTCTTCCAACACCATTCACAAACCTGGCAAGCAAACACAGCTTTGAGTGGTTTGGGGGAGTCAAATAAAACCAGCCAGTCTGCTGCTCAGTATCACATTCATTACAAGTTGCAGCTGCTCCCTTTTTTTTGATTTAATCGTTTATCCAGTCACAGTGCAATGAACCGTAGCAATGCGTATCAGTGTTTTGGTAAAACGCAATTTTTAAAAGCTTATTTTGACAGTGTTTTGACTTCATGGGGATCAAATCAGCTCACCATCAAACCGAAACAATCTAATAACACACCTCTCTAACGCCTGGAAACTGTGAGAATTCAGTTTGCATCGAAGTGCTTTGAAACATCTCTGCTGTCGGCGAGGAGTATTCCTCTAAATGAACACACAATCTTAATTTTATTGCTTTACTTGTACCTGAATACTTTTAATGTCATTTTGAATGCAGACAAAACTTCAATTCCAAGTTAATTTCATGTTTTTTTAATATTCTTGAATTAAAAAAAAAATCACATATATATATAATTTTTTTATTTTTATTTTAAATCAGTTTAGTCTTATTCCATTCAGTGTACTTCAATTTGAGCTTATACTGACTGTACAAAGTGATCGTATTCATTCTTAGCTTTGGATTTCTATCAGTCCTTCAATAAAAACTGCTCTGAGAAAAGCTCACCTCTTATCTGTTAAGAGAAAAGCTTTTGCTAGTTAGACAGTTAGTATAACTGAGGAGGCAAGATAACACTCCTGATGCTCTTCCAGTGTCAAGATCCAGTGGCAGAGTCACTGTGACAAATGACATGTACTTAGAATTTGTGCTTAATATTTAAATTGAGTAGTCTCAGTTTATGCTATATATGTTATATATGTATATGTTATATATGTTATGCTGTATATTTTCTCCACATTACCAGAGCAACAAATGTAGTGGCTGCAGAGCAGATTAAATGATCACTTCATTAATCATGATACACTACTGTTTTTAATCTGCTCAAATATATTTCCAGTATCTAAAATAAATTTGAACATAAAAGGCACAATAATAATATAATAACACCTGTAATAATAAAATGGTAATCATACTGGGTGACAGAATATATAAAATACCATAACATGTTGAGTGACTCTATAAAATGTTCTATTTCTAAGCTGTGATTTGGTTTCTTTTTTATGTTGTCTATGCAGTTAGTACAAAAGATTTTTATTCACTTTCTAATACAGAAGTGCCGGTCTACTTTAAACAAGCACCAGTAAGGCCCCTCATAAAGAGAACAAATCTTAGTTACAGTGTTACGGTGTATAAAATATCACCACTAGGTGTCAGTAGATTGCAGATTGTGGTCAACTGAGTTCTGTTTTGGTACCCCAGCTAATTCAAGTGCGCAATCCTAGCTATGGTGGCCTCTATAGGACAAGTCATCTGTAACGAGTCTAGGATTTAGTCTGCTGTTTACCTCAACTGTTGATATTTACACTAGTGCATCTAACATTGTTGGACTGCTTAGTGAATAAACTCTTGTACGATGTGCGAATGTAATCAAAGTGTTTGTCTGAGGGAACGTGTGATATTCAGGACATTTTTTTGGACAGCCTTACATTAGCTGGCATAATGTTAGCTTGTGTTGATTATGCTGTTGTTGTTTAGCCAGCTCGTTGTCAGCTGTCTGAAGCAATGACTCTAGAAAACATGGACGACGCGACAGCCCCCCGAAAGTTGAAGCCAAAACAACTCAAAGGTGAACATTATATTAGAAAATCTGTTTATATATGTTGTTTATATAGTATATAAGGCTTTGTCTTTTTTAAATAAACGGCTCATATGTCAGCAGAACTGTAGAGCTGATAAAATGTAAGAGAAGAACTTCAGATCCCGAGTGTGTGAGGACAGAGAAGGATCAGCTTTATTTCAGATTTGAGGGATAAACTTTATATTTCAGTTTGTGATGATTCTGTTCTCTTTGTGATTACAGGAGCTGCCCTCAGATTCAGACCTCAGCACCACCCAGTGACAGCAGACAAATCATCCTATATCTTCACTCTTTGTAGTATCTCCAAAACCATTAACAGATGAAAACAGTACAAAGGTTAAAGAACCACATGATGTGCTGTCAGTGAAAGCTGCAGCTATTTTATTGATACATTTAAAGATAAAGTCAAAAGGATTAATCACCCATGTAACTGTGTCACTATCAGCATTAACAGTATCTCAGTTTGGTGTTTCAGAAAGCTGCTGATCTCAGACCTGCACAGCTGCATGAAGAGCACATGAGATTTTCTCTGACACAATTAAATAAAACCTGATGAAGGTCAAAGGTCATCAAGTGTATGTTGAACTAAAAACTTGTGATCTGGAGTTCTTTCACTGTGTTTTGCCAATAGTGTGTTATCCAATTCAGAGTCATTCATACCAGAGTAACCAGAGAGGATAATATTTATTTAAATATACTTTCTACACGCCTGACTATAATATTGTTATGTAAAAGTCCAGAGCCTCTGAGGATTATAGTATTTATAACATTACAAAAAGCAAAGGTCTCCATCACAGTGTTCATGAAATGCTGGGTTTATCCATCCTTCTGGGGCGTGCCTACAGTGGAGCTCTGAAGATTTCCCTGTGACGGAGCTGGTGGTGGAGATCACGAGGTCCTTTCTGATGTTTCTAAAATGATGTCTCTCTCAGTGGGTCAACAGAACATCTGGCACAGGACAGCTGTGATGAAAGAAAGGGAAGAAGTTTCTCCAAACCTCTGGACCCAGGAGACACAGCTTGGTTCCGATGGTCTCCCTCACCAATTTTCCCCCAGAGTGGACGAAGCTGTTGATAACAATGTGGACTCTATTCTTAAATGAAAAGAATAAATTACACTTCTATGAAACCTGCTGCTGTTTTTATTTAAAGTTTCCATGTTAAGAGGCTGTAGAGTGCTCTGTGAGTGTAATGGATTAAATCTGTTTACATTTAAATTGAAAACTGTTTACATTTAAATTGAAAACTGTTTAAATTGAAAACTGTTTAAATTGAAACTGTTTAAATTTAAATTTAAAACGGTTTAAATTTAAAACTGTGTAAATTTAAACTGTCTAAATCTAAATTTAAATTTAAAACGGTTTAAATTTAAACTGTTTAAATTTAAACTTAAACAAACTTAAACTTAAATTTAAACTTAAACAAACTTACATTTTAACTTTTAACTGTTTAAATTTAAACTGTTTAAATCTTCAGTTTTATATCATCCTCAGTCTCATGTTAAAATCTCAAAGGTAAACATTACATTTCTGATATTAACAGTAACTCTGGGATCTCTGTGGAGTGTGCAGATGACCCCATCTCTGTCTAAAATGAATAACAAAAACTAAGGAGTGCTGAATCATTCAAAAATACATTAGAGTAACAGGCGTGTAGCATGCTAACTAGCTAGCAACAAGGCTCCAACACAGTTCGTATGCTAGCGGCTAATCTAATTAACGAATTAACAACAGAGTGATTTTAGATGTTGTAGAACGATAGCTGTGAGCTGTGACTTATTCATAATAGCGATGTGGTTGTATTTACCTTAATTGAACGAGTCGTCAGTCACGGTAAACCCATCAGCAGATAAACTGGAGCAGCCGGGCTACATAAAAAGTGTAGGGGGGCGTGTTCGCGGTCACGTCCAGCGGGTGTGTGGGCGTGGGCGTGATGCAGTCGCTCCACTTCAAGTCACTACTGCGCAGACTCTGGCTCCAAAAGCGCAACAAGCGGGATATTTTGGCTTCATTTTTGCACAGTGGGAGGAAGTGCTGTCCCGTCGTCCATGTTTTCTACAGTCATTGGTCATAACTACTCTGTGTGGTGTATCCCAAGGTTCCATTCTGGGTCCAGTGCAGTTTCCTTTGATTATGCTACCATTGGGGCTATATTTAGAAAACATAAACCTTTGGCAATTCTGGTACGCAATACCTCTGTCAATTCCTTAACCTGTTCTTTAGCTGATGTTAAAACCTTAAGAATAATAAAGCGGACCTTTTAGTGATTTAGCATACACCATCCCCTAACGTCTTCATATTTTGTGTCCCCGGCATCATATTTTAAACCTCAGGAAAAGAATCTGTTATTTCTGTTTCTTTTCTGAAGTGTGATTTACACATCAAATCAACTGTTAAATACACCTTTTTTTTCTTTTTAATTAATAAATTTCTCTCTATTATTGACTTTCTTTCATCACATCTGGACTGAGTTGTTGTATGTTGGACTGAGAAAAACACTAATATAACTGCAATCGATTCAAAATGCAGATGTTAAACTTCTGAAAGGTACACAGCAGCATGATTATATTTTGCCTATGGGCTTGCTCCACGTTATCTATCAGAACTTTTACAATTCCATGTTTCATGCCGTGTGCTTAGGTCCATTGATCATGTGTTGACTGGGGTGGCTGTGGCTCAGGATGTAAAGCACGTCATATACTAATTGTAAAGTTGGTGGTTTGATGGTAGCGGTTTCCCTGGCTGTTACTGTAAGCATTTGAGGGCAAGATACTGAAATCCAAGCGGCTCCCACAGTGTTAATCTGGGTGTAAATGCTATAAAAGTGTGTGTACAAATGGGTGAATAGGTTATGTTGTATAAAGTGCTCTGAGTGCTCAAGCTGAGGAGAAAAGGTCCATATAAGAACCAGTCCATTTACCATTATTACCTTTCAGTAATTACAAATTCCCGACTGACTTCTATGGTCTTTTTTTCTTCTTTTTTTTGCCTCATTAAAAATCTTCCAAATTTGCAATGTGGTATCCATGCAAAAACATCCTCTACTAGTTTTAAACTGGGGATCATTATTAGCCACAAAGGACTGAAAAGTTAAATGGTAAATGAAATGCACTGACATAGTGTCCTTCCACCTTAGTGCACAAAACACTTTACCGCTCAATTACCCATTCACATGCATACTCTATGGCAGCGGAGCTGTCACAGGAA
>VOQK01002972.1:2921-20417 GCA_015052645.1 Benitochromis conjunctus | reverse complement strand
AAGTCAGTTGTCCTTTGCTTAGAGGACTATCTGCTGCTAAAGTAATGTGTTGCTAGAAGGATTTTCATGATCAGATGCTGGAGTAAACACACTGAACACTGGAAAGGTTCACAACATCTTGGAAGGACAAAGGAGTGCACTATAAGAAAAGGAGTTTGAGTTTTTATTGTCGTTTCATTTTGGAAACTTTTTGAAACAGAAGTTTTGTTTTGTTCTGTCTCAGTTAGTGTGGGTTTTTGTATTTCAGCTTAGTTTTTGTTGCTGTTAGTTTTTAGGGTAACATGTTATAACAATGTCACACGTTATTAGTAAAGTATTAATTCTATATTTAGATAGCATTACTCATCCTTAGTATGACATTTATAAATACAGATATATTATTATAACTATGATTGTGACTGTAATCATAGTCATGATTATTATTAGCACCAGTAACAGTAATAGCATGTTGTAATAGTAACAGATGGATAAACATATCTGTATTTTTAAATGACTCATGGTCTTTTGGACATCCAGAGTCTCAATAAACATAAATAAATAAAAATAAATTTGTCAATACCTCATCAGGCAATTTCTTATAAAACATTCAAACAAACATGGAAACTAAGGATGTTTCCTGTACATGTTTCAGTTCACAAAATCGTTTCTGTGTAAATTTGATTCATAAGTCTATTTTTTTTAAGTGCTATTTAACTAAAATGTTTTTTTCACATCTAGTTTTAGTTTGTAGTTTGAGTAAATTATAATATCCACATCTCAAAGATTATTTTAGTATGTATACGTTTGGAAAGCCATGTGTATACACAGACAGAAGAAAGAGCCACTGTGTGCAGGAAGTCACATACTGAGGGACATACTGACTTTGGGACTGGAATGTAACTTGGGTGGAATTTCCATATCTGAAAGACAGATAGTTTATTGTGTCCAGAGAGGGCAAAAAGAAAAATCCCTGATTTGCATCACTAGTGCATCACACAAGATAAAGTGAGACAAACTGTGACAGGCAGCTGATCACATGGGCACAATGCCATGGAAATATATTGAGTCATTGTAGATAGGGCTGCTTGTTGTTTGGACGTCATTCCTGATAAATACTTAGCAGAACATCTTTTACATATCGTCCTGTCTGTTTTTGTCAGAGTCAAGGGAAAAGACAAATAAAAATGCCCTTTCTGTTGTTTCAGTCTATCCTATGTGTGAAGTGTAAGTTCTTATCCAGTGTTTATTGTTATTAGCTGAGCTTTTCAAGCACTTAATGAAAATTTCCTTTTTATAATTAACTGCATTAATCATAATAATATTTTTTGTACTGCACTTCCATTACTCATAGGCTTTATTTGTCCATTTCCATTGCCATGGACATTATATGACCAGGTTTTGGAGTATGATAATCAGATAGACTGTAATGCTCTTTGTTTCAGTGTTTTTTAACACTTTGCAGGGGAATAATTTAGATTAAGTTAATGAGTTCAACATCTGTCTTTTGGCTTTAACTCTTGTGTAGGTGTAACCTTTCTGTGGGGTCAGAAAGGTCAGTGCATCACCAAGGATTTACCCCAGCAACAACCTCTTTCATTCAATAAGGCCAGCGAACGGGGGCACCTTACAATGATATCATCTTACTGGTAACACTGGGATATTGTCTGTGGCCAACTCCCAGTGGCCCACTTTAGTAGTCATACAGAATTGCAGGTGTGTAGGAAATGTTCACACTTAAGAGGGTGGTTTACATATTCTGGGACGTGCTTGTGCGACTTCTCTGGACTGATATAAGGATTAGAATCATAACCATATCACATATATGAAAAAACCCACTTTACTTGATGTGTTTTGTTTGTGTTCGATATGCGTGAGCTCCCCGAGGCTCAGGTGTAACAAATACAAGCCTCAACTCAAAAGGTATTGGGTTTCTACCTGGTAGAGTCTGGCTGGCTTCTTTCAGCTTCTGTTACCAGGCTGCTCTCATCACTAATTTATGTTTTCTTTGCCGCAAAGCTTTGGGTGGCTGGTTGGTTGGATGGTTGGTCAGCTAAACGGTCGGGGAGGACAGCGTTTTTCTCTCTTTCTGAGCAGTGAACAACCAGGGCTCCTAGAGGAGGACCCAGCTTAAGTCGGGGCTGATGCAGACCGGAGAGGCTATGAGCCCGCAGGACTCCAAGGCAACAGGGGCCGAAGGCACGGAGGAGCAGAAGGCCCAGAACCAGAGCCAGAATCAGGGGTGTCCGGAGCCCACAGCGCCTCCGCTCCCTCCCCCCTCGCCGCCACCAGCAGGGCCACCAGAATACCCCAGACCTAAGCTCATCTTCCACACTCAGCTGGCTCATGGGAGTCCCACAGGCCGGATTCACGGATTCACTAATGTCAAGGAGCTGTATGCCAAGATCGCAGAAGTGTTCAGCATCTCCCCCTCAGAGGTACAAATGCACTTGGCTATGGGTGCAATAAAAATAAAAAGGTGACATGTTCAGTTGTGAGACAGTCACATTTTTAAAAACAATAATTTAGTGGTTTTCTTTTTTTACCTGGTAGACATTGAGGACTATCAGGCTAGTTGTGAATGAGTGTTAGGTTTCCATTCTCTGCTTCTCTTTCTTTTCTTTTTTTTCCATGGTCACAACGATCATTTACTACTTACTGTCAGCCACACTGTGTATTGGTTTGCACCTTGACCAGGACCATCAGCGGAAAGACATAACCATATAATCACTTCTTATCAGTTAACAAACATCGAATGTGACAAGCTACAGTTATGGAGTCCTAAAAAAATAAAAATAAAATAAAAACAACAGGAGAAAATAAATTTATCTTGAAAGCTGATCAGCCCACAGGGAAGGGTAGACAATGAGATACTGTGTGCTTATAGGAAACTAACATTCAGCCTGCTTTTATCAATAGTTTATCAATAATGCCTAACTTACAGGAAAGGTAGCCATTGTCAGTGAATTAAAAACATGTTTGACATATTAGATACTTGTTAAAGTTCCTTTAGAATTAAAGATGTATTAGAGCACAGTCATGTTGAGCCCTTGACTGTGAACCTTTGGCCTGGATGGAGCAGCCTGATACGAGTGCTAAACATGGTAAAAGGCTAATTCTATTAAGATGGACATTTAGATTAAATTCAGCCAGAGCAGGCGCTAACAGAGCAACAGTGATCAAAGCGAGAGGAATCTGTAATTAATACAAATACAGACCAATGATTTGCAGTTTGATTTCTCAAACATCAAAAATGTGTCTGAGTTTATGTGCACATGAATAAACTGTGAAAAGACTTGAAAGCCGTTTTTGCTGCTATTTTGCTTCATTCCACAGTTGATTGAACACACTTGGCAGCAGACCATCACTCTTCAACTCTGGGCCTATCAGCTAGTTATCAGCTACGAAGGCCAGCCATGAAGGCTTTCAGCCTATCTGATAGACGTACATGTAAGATTAAGCGACGGAGACCAAGTTACATTTCATAGTAAACGACCTTGCCGCTCTTGTCGGGCACCAACCAGGTGACACGTGCAGTCACATGTAAAAATATGCAGCACGCAATGTTCAACCTTGTTACAGAAGCCTTTGACGTGAATATCTGTTTCAGCAGGAAACGACTAACTCAAAATATGAGATTACTTTAGAAATGTATTAAAATCGTTTAAAACTTTATCTTTGATGCGTTTACATAGATTTACAATACATGCATTATAATGCAATACATTTACATGTAGCCTGATATTATTATCGCAGCGCTGCAATTCAGAGGTTCAAGCTGTCAAAGGTAATATGCAGCTGTAGAATATATTGCATGTACAACTCCCAGAAACACTTCCCCATCTGAAGTTGGAACTGTGTGTCAGCCATGTCACAGCCAAGAATTCAGCAACAAATAATCATACAAACAACAACAAGCAGATAATACAGGTTCATGAATTACCGTGGAACAAATACATTACTGAAAGCCTTTCTTTTAACGTGACGTGTATTATCTTTGGTCAGGGTAGGCTGCAGAACAAACACTCTCCCTGCAATGCAGAGACAATTTATGATCAAATGTAACTAGTTTAGTTGCTCTAACAGCATGCACTTTATAACCGCCAAAAATCCAATTGCAGGCAGACAGTGAGAAGTGTCCTTGAACCCAGATGGAATCAATAGCAGCAGCACAGCATACAGGTATTGTAAAGCCAGGTATCAGAGAAGACTTTGGACGACGGTAAGACCACGACGTTTGCCAAGGCAGTTGTTACGAATAGGAACTGCTACAAGAAAACAGTTCACCCAAGTTATCTCCAATGTCTGTTTACGAAAGAAAAGCGAACTTTGACATCTGCTCGCACAGTTTGCAAAGGTTTTCACAAATACGCGGACAACATATTCTACATTCAAAGGTTCCCACAATGTTAAATATGCAACTGCTCTTTTACAAAACGTTTGCTTCACGTTAGATAGGTGATCTTTTGAGCCAGTCAGCTCTGATAACTTTTAGGTGCTTTTTTAGACAAAGCACTGTGATCTGTGGTGTGAGTCAGTAACAAGTATGTGATCCTGTAAAACAAAAGGAAAAAGGTGTGCATGTCCAGTCAGCCTGTCTGCATGCTGTGGCTTAATCATTTTGTGTAAAGTTGAAAGTTTCCTAATCATTCCCCTCCGCTGGATGTGCCACTGATACCGCGCATTCAGATAAGCTCATTGTTTGGCTCTACTGCCCTCTGCTGTTTCATGTCTGTACAGCACAGCTCGGGTAATTTCGATGTGCTCCATTTGCTTTTGTAATAAAACAAGAGGAAGTTAATGAAAGAACAAGAGAGGGTTACAGTTTTATGGTCAATGCATTCAGTGGCAATTAGATTTTAATGTCAACAAATGTGCTTAAATCAGTCCAGTATTAGAAATAATGAGAATAATAAATTGCTACTGAAGGTAGAAATAATGCTATGAACACATGCTCAATATAACAAAAATCAGTCCCATGGCTTATTAATTTTTGTGACCCTTTACACTGGTTACAGGCCATGCTTGACTCACTTTATCCCTTTATATTTTTACTTTACCTAATGTATTTGTCCATTCCTTCTCCTCAGATCCTGTTCTGCACACTCAACTCTCATAAAGTGGACATGCAGAAACTACTGGGGGGACAGATTGGACTGGAGGACTTCATCTTCGCTCATGTAAGAGGGGAGACCAAAGAGGTGGAGGTGACAAAGACAGAAGATGCACTGGGTCTCACGATCACAGACAATGGGGCCGGCTACGCTTTCATCAAGGTGAAGAAGAACTTTCTTTACCAACTGCTGCACAATTTTGAGTTTTTTGTGATGATTAATAACACAAAGCACAAGCGCAAAAGCTCCAGTCTTCAGCTGGTCAGCGTCACCTTACAGTTTGAGGCCACAGAGGTATTCGAAAAGATAAAGACAAGATAAAAATCCACTTTTCTTATAAACTTTAACGATCTAACCAGAAAAAAAGTCAAACAAATTAAAATCCAATTTCCTTTTTTTGCAATAGTAAAACTCTGCCAGTGCAAAATCTGTAATGATTACACTAGTTGTAATATGTCAATGCAATGTGCTTTCCCCCCAGAAAAGGACCATAAATATTGAGAACAGTTCATACACTGTGTTTAGTCAAATATTTTTCTTTCAGAGGATAAAGGAAGGCAGCACCATCGACCGGCTGAAGACAGTATGTGTTGGAGATCACATCGAGGCCATCAACGACCAGAGCATTGTAGGGTGTCGGCACTATGAGGTTGCAAAGATGCTAAAAGAGCAACCGAGAGGTGTACCCTTCACTCTTCGCCTTGTGGGGCCCAAAAAAGCCTTTGGTAAGTGGAACATGTACATATTTCTTTAATTTAATTGTAAATTTAGACTTTAATACGAGTGTTTCTATTTGAACTTGATTAGAGCATTAGGTGGCACTGGGTCTGCACACAAATACTATTAACACTCAGTAGTTTTACTAACATTCATACTAAAAGTGTCAGTACTGTTGCTGGCCTTTGCATTCACTCACTGCCCTACATTAAAGTTTATGTCTAGTTATGTGATACAGTAAAAACCAGCAGGGTTCCTGGTGCTAAAACAGTGGAAAAAACTGATTTATAGCATGGTGTGGCTATTTAATCTCACATACTTCCCCCTGCAGGACAGCCCACAGAAAGTGGACACGAATAGCTTATTGCCATCCTGCCTGACATTGTCCCTGTCAGCTGTTGATGGGTTTAGTACTCCTCAGTTGTTTTTCATAACTCATCAGCCAAAGCAGAAAGAGGATGCAGGGATATCTCGCTGGTGGTCTTGAACTCTTGTTAAACTTTCCAGCCACAGTGAATTGACCAGTGTTACAGCAGCCAGCTGCAATGACCACGTGGGAAGTATAAATCAAAAATGCAGAAGAAGAATGTAGACACATGTAAATGACTTTACGTTTATAGACTGAGTCTATAATACTGCAGAAAAATATAAACGAATAATTTTAGATTATGTTTCTCATTGTAAATCAGCTGTCGTCTCACTTACTGAGTAAAATGTAATTACCAGACATGCACATACCAAATGAAAAAGGCTGTGAATGATATTTGTTGTTGTTGTTGTTATTAACACTGGGGAACAATTAATCACAAATCTCTAACAGGAATACTGGAAACACCATTTAGACATGAACGTGTGCGTCACTTACGCCGAGGCAGACATTTATTTTTCTGTCCTTACGGGCAAATTCTAACTTTAAGCAGCACAACACTACCTGCGATTGTTGTAGTAGGGTCTTAATGTGGTAGAATCTGTTAAAGGTCTATACTATATTGGACCAAAACCCAGCTTCATCCTTACCTAAACCTAAAAGGGCTTCAGCTCATTAAGAAACTGGACAAATGTCCTTGCTCTCACTAGCAGTGTACTCCTCAGCCAGAAGAGGATGGACTGGGTCAGGGACAAGTTGCTGCTCCAAGTGGAGGACTAAGTATCTCAGGGTCTTGTTCACAAGTGAGGGGAGAGGGGAGGAGGAGATCGACAGACGGATTGGTGCTGCAGCTGCAGTGAAGCGAAGCTCTTGATTTACCGGTCGATCTACGTCAGTACCCTCACCTACGAGTTTGGGTAGTGACTGAAAGAACAAGATCGTGGATACAAGCGGTGGAAATAAGCTTTCTTTAAAGGGTGGGTGGCCTCTCCCTTAGAGATTGGGTGAGGAGTTCAGCCATTCGGGAGGGGCTCAGAGTCAGGGGCGCTTCCAGAATTGTTTCATAGGGGTAGCCTTATGGGGGCAGACCCAGGACACGCTGGACAGAATACATTACTCTGCTGGCCTGAGAAAACCTTGGTGTTCCCCCGGACAAGCTGGAGGAGGTGGCTGGGGAGAGGGAGGTCTGGGCTTCTCTGCTTGGGCTGCTGCCCCCGCGACCCGGCCTTGGATAAGCAGAAGAGGATGGATGGATGATGGCAGTGCACTCATGAGAACAGCCTTCTGTGTTACATTCCTAACCCCTGTCTCAAAAATGTATCGTCAGCTTGTCAGTGTTATGTGGATTGAATTGTTGTGTGTGAACTGTTCTGTTGCAATGTAACAGCAAAACTTTCAAGAGAAAATGGAAAAGAGAAGCAAATTTCTTTTAATAAGGAGAAACTGATAGCAGAGCGAGGCTCACGGCAGACTGCCATCTGCCTGATGGGCTGGGCTGGGAGATGGGAAGAGAGAAAAGAAGACATAAACCATGCTAACGCAACGATAAAGAGTGAAGGGCGGGGAGAGAGAAAAGACCCAGCAGCTCATTTTTCACACTCTTACAGGTGTCACTGCCAAAGAAATTAAGTACATGTTTGATCCAAATGCACGTGTTGTGCTGTCCCTGTTTTATAGAGCTCAAAAGGTACTTTTATTTACATTTCACTCAAATGCCTGCAGGAAATCAAAAGAAGTGGTTAGCAGGTTCATCAGCTAATAGTGATCTGACAGGTCACCTTGTGCTGTATTTGCTTTTATGTCTCGTTACAGTCTGACAAGCTTGTTCAACATTAGCTGACGGCACGGTGGTGCCTCTACGCTACACACATCAAATCACTGTGCCTTTCAAACAGCACAGGTCCTTAACAGCATGAGGTAATCCTCGTGCTTCTAACAGCATGAGGTAGCGCTTTATAAAAAAGGGCTTACATGTCAACACTTCGGTGAGGCGTTGATTTATTGCATCCTCGTTACACTGTGTAGAGGAAACACCTTACTCTCCTTTCCTAAGTGAATCTGAGTGGGTTGGAGCCTCACTGTCCACAGCGCCGCTTATCAGACAGGAAACCAAATCCACAGCTAACTGGCTTACTTCCTGCAACAGATCGGTATCTTGTACCATGTTGTCACATCTCTGTTAACAGAGTTTCCAGTCTTTTGGAGAATGCCATACACATCAAAATAGCAGCATAGAGTAAACAGGCATAATTATGACTGGGATGGATGACAGCATGCATTAGGTTGCTTTTAAAGCTGTCGTGTTATCTTGTTACTGTTTTACAGCTATCGCTCATGGTCCATGAGGAAATGACAAGCTGCGTGGCATCCCCATATCACGCTTCTTTAAAAAACCCTGCAGTTTTTCAGTATATCACGTTGTGCTTTCAGTCTCCACCTCTTTTGTGTGTCTGTGTGAACTGTCACAGTGTGGTGTGACCCTCTACGTGACAGTGATAAGAGCAGAAACATCTCACTGGCTAATTCTGTCAATCGCAGGTCTTTTTAGGTGTGTTGGCAACTAAACGACTTGAATTAAAAACACACGCACAACATGAACGCACAACTCACGGGCTGGCCAAATGTCATTTTGATGGATTCGATTAAAAGTGAGATGATAAAGTACACTAGGATCCTAAAATGTCTGTCATACTCACACACATAGAGCTAAAGTTGTTTTTGTTTTCGTGTGTATCGTGAAGGTTTACTCAGTGTCTGTAGAGTCCGTGGCTCGAGCTGCTGTTTGACTCGCAGCAGGACAAACATGCTACCTACAGTAGTTGCTTCTGGAGTATCAGTTATTTATACTGTTAGCGTGACAGAGCTGACGCTGACCTCTGACCTTACCCTCGAACCCTCGCATCGAGCATCTCTCTGAAATACCAGAGCGCTGCAGCCATGTTTGTACCGGTGATTCGAACATCAGTCTGCAAATGTTGCAACATGTTTACTTCATTTAGAGGTTTCGTGTGAAAAACAGTTCACAAGTGATCCGTCATACTTTTACTTTTAAATACCTTTTTCCTCTGGTAATGTTAAAACAACAAAAATAATTATTTGGTAAAAATCAGCAGTCGAGGGTTGTTTCAATATAATTTTGTTTGTACGTGTGGTAGTGTTTTACTTATATTTCCATGAAATCATTGAACACCATCATTTATCACATTTTCTGTCACAGGTTCAGGGCAGCATTTTGGTACGATGAACATAAAACCATCACTAAAGTGTTGTTGTATAAAATATAACGGGGCTTAAAATTGCCCCACTGAGGATTGAAGAGATGCACGGCAATGTGGTTGTTGCCTTCACTGTACAGCTAATGTTTGTGATACAGACTGGCTAATGATGCAGGGCTTAGCTAATGATGTGGGGTGAACATTTTTAACACAAACACAGTCATCAGCTCAACAACACCAGCAGTGAGACTGGAAATGCATCCTGCTAAAGACATCATATACACAAGACTGACTCCAGCACAGTGGCTTTCACTTTTTTACATTTTCATTGGATGGGATACAACTGCCAAATAAGGAATGGGAATCTTTGAGCATTGTTACACTCTTTCTTTCCAAACCTGTGCTGACAGTGAACACATTGGCCTCTAATAACAGAAGAATATATCCATAGTTTGTGTAAAAAGAAAAAAAATCAGTGTTATTAACACCATGCTACTTCAAACCAAATAAACAACTGACTTTGATTAATGATGATTAATGATCGTTCTGCGTGTGTGGGTAGATATGATCGGAATGCGGACCAGAGCGCCAAAGTCAAACGAGGGCAAGATGGTGAACGGGAAGGAAACGCTGCGACTGAGGTCCAAGGGGTCAGCTACAGTTCAAGAGGTGGTGAGTTTCACATGTCACACACACACACACTTTCTAATTATGTACCCTGGTTTTCACACACTTGACGCAGAGCTGTAGCGCCATATTAGTGCTTTGTAGTAACATTTTAAACATGTGAGAACTGGCGGTGCACGGACAGTCTAGAATAGTCCACATTTACGTACATGTCTTTCATCTGCAGCGTATGAAGTAAACCAGACTGAGTGTGATCAGGTTATTTGAGTGGGCAGAGTAGTTCCTGTTTGATTTAATTAAAGTGTCTTAAATTAAATCTTCTTTATTAGGCTGAAATCTTTTTCTTTATCCTGGATATTTTACATTACACTGATCTGGAATGTGAACAAACAGAATATATAAACACGTTTACATCATTTCATAATAAGGATATTCATTCTATGGATTTTTAACACTAAGGACTTCATCGTCCATACATGCCCATATAGCTTTATAACAGCAAATTAAAAACAAAGGAGCAATCCAGTATAATCATACATGACATGCTGTTTCAGATTCCCTGCCTCCATGTTTATCATAGTATTACACACATCTGCTTTTATGTGTTATGCCAGCAGAATGAATTTGAGGAACAAGCCACCAAAAAAGTGGATGACTTGTTGGAGAGCTACATGGGCATCAGAGACGTGGAGCTGGGTAAGACTTGCCAATTAACAGTTTTGTCCTTCAAATAAATGTAATCTTCACTAGCTGATATGAAAGAGCTGCCAGCTGGTTCAGCAGTCGGATGAAATCGAATGCAAAGAGCATCAAAACTTCTCTGTGATTGCTTTGGTCACTAGCAGATTGCTGTGATCACGCCTAGCAGTAGTGAAAGTTGGAAAAAATATGAGGCAAAATGGAATCATGCAACATTCGCCTTCAAAGTGGAAGTTATGCCTTACTGCTAAAACCAACACATTTCAAAGGGCGCAACTTTTACTTTGATAGTCTCTGTTTCCAGTATGAATCCTTCTCATCATCGCTGGTTGAGCTGTTTGCAGACAAGTCAGCATCGTTCATGCTAATGTGCTGGAAACAAAAGTAGCCACAGGTAAGGTTTTCAATGCTGCACCGTAAGACTACCAGCAACCACTTGGCAACCAGTTGTGGACTATTCAGTTTTATTTAGCAACCAAGGGGTCACTGACCGGTCACTAGGTCTGTGTGAATGGGAAATTTGCATTTAATTTCACAATGACTGTCAGCTACATCTAGCAACCACTCATAACCGGTCAGGTAACACACGGTTTTCCCTAGCGACTGGATGGTTGCTGACTGGCCTCTAGCCCTGTATCGATGGGGCATAAGATCCAGTCCCTGACAAATGTAGACACAAAAAGTCATCATGAGTTTGTCAGTGGGAGTCATTCAGTTTATACTCGTCTTAGTAACTCAGTGTAAGCAATGTTTAATCGTGTTTGATGTTTAATTTTGAAGGATTTAGAATTTGGTGCTTTAAAGCCAAAAGTCTCGATGTGTACATGTTCGTGTGCATGTATATCTCAGCTGAAGGACTTTGCTCGGTTGTCATGGAGAGCTAATACTTGCCATTTCATGCTCAGCGGAGCAACCTAGAGCTGGAGAAGACCATAAAGGCTAAAAGCCCCTGAAACGAAAAACATTAAGTCGAGCTTTTTTTTGGTCAGGGTTAATAATAGTCGAAATTGGCAGCATCACTTGCTTCATCCTCACTAAATATCACAAGAACTGCACAAGGATGAAGCATGAACAAGAATTCGGCTCGATTGTGCTCAGAAGTTGAGAGTGATATGAAATTGCCCTTTCCCAGACTCTCAAAGCCAGTGGCTGATTTTCAGATGAAGCTCATGTAAAATAGGTCAATGATTTCTTACCCTGCTCTTCACCCTGTTGCTTGGACCTCCTCCTAAAAAACATGTTTCTTTTGTTGTTGTTGAGAAAAGCACTTGGGAAAATATGATTTACTAAATATGATTTACTCTGACAGTTTGTATTAAAAAAAGGATGCTGACAGTCTGTGAATATCCTGAATATTCTGCTGTATATGCCTCGGACAGTGGATTAGACTCTAGAATACACTATAGATCTGCACTGCACGACATTATGCTTGACATTAAAATAAAATAAAAGGCTTTATTAGTCAGAAAAATTCTATAAATGTACAATAAACACTGCCCAAAAGGACATTTGTAACTGTGTTAATTTCTTATTTATACAGCTCGAATGTAAATGCAATAAGATAAAAAGGGGAAGTTGTTTCAGGCTGTTCCACCATTAGTATGTACTGAGGTTTCCCGCGAGTCCATTGGCTTCGATATCAAAAATGACTGACGTTCATGAATACACATCATTGTAGAGAACAGCTGATGCCCGTGTTACTGTCTGCTTTTTAAAATGAAACACAATTGCAGTCTGAGTGTTAGAAAAACAGTGCACTTTTTGTTTGTTGGAGTTGGTGTCCCACAGAACGGCTTAAAGATTACAAGGTTACACCAGAATGGCTGCAGATAAGAATGAGTGAATTATACATGTACACTCTTGTGTCCTATCTTCTCTGCAGCAACCACCATTGTGGAAGCGGGCAAAGACAAGAAGAACCCTGATGACTTTGCCGAGGCACTGGATTCAGTTCTGGGGGATTTTGCCTTCCCTGATGTGTTTCTGTTTGACGTATGGGGAGCTATTGGAGATGTCAAAAATGGCAGAATCTAGACATTTCTTGTACACACTGGAGCTCTGTTCTCTGGTATATCAAGCTGCAAAAAGTAAAACGTAGAAGTGCTTAAATATTGCCTTCTAGTCCCTATTTCCATTTTGAATCACTTGCAATAGTGGCCGTACTGCAATATTTTTCTCCATAACAGATTCACGTTTCTTAATGTTCTTCTAAACTGGACCGTCAAATCTTTACAAAATACAGTGCACAGAAATCTGCAGCGTAGTGTTAAATACATTTGGCTAAATGGATAATCAGAACTCACTCGTTCATCATCATTAGGAAGCTGTGATGGATGTGTAATTAAAAAGAGATGCATTTAAAAGAGGTTTTCACGTCTGCCACCAGCGAGCAACAGTTGCATCATCAGCATCAGCTGACATGGCTGAGGAAGCAGCAGAAAGGCTGTTTCACTTTGAATTGCTGGGAAAGAAACATTTACCATTCAAAGACCATGTGTGTAATCTTTCTCTCAGTTAAGACAACAACTTATATAAGTTAAATAAAAAACTCGTTTTTTGGATTTTACCAAGTTTTCCAGAACTTTTTCTGTTTCACTGGGAAACATCTGCAGCACTGCAGCTTTAAATATGCTCAGTCTTGCAGGAGGTGATTAACCTGTTTTAGGACATTCATCAAAGCTGTCACCTAAAACTTGAATACCAGGGGAGCAAATCTCCAGCTGACTGTTCCTGCTCTGCGACTCAGCTTCCCACATGTGGACACTGCTGTCAAACACCATATTCGACCCATAAGTTCCCACAGTCAAAAATCATTTTGGTGGATTCTTGTATGTAACTCTCACCATGTTCTTTGCCTTGATTTTTCCTGAAAAAGAGGAAAGACTTTCTTGTGGTTGTTGACATTACATATTCACTTTGATTTTGTACCATGTTTTAAGGAGGGAGCCTTGAGTTTGTTCAAAAATCAGAGCGAATGCAAATATACTGTAACAGTTTGTTGTAGTGTTTTCACTGCTCTTAGTTTCGATGTGTAGCTCTGTGCTTTGTGTTTCTGCATTGGATAGCATGTCCAGTAAAAGAAGGACGCATTAACTACACAATGGACTGGCATATCATTTTCTGCCTCACTGTGTTGCATGCGTGTAGGTAAGTAAACCTGAACGGCTACATTTAAACGCTTTGAGCTACATCAGTATTCATCTCTTTGTTGCCACTTGACTGCATTTCTGGGATTTAAGTAAAATGGTTAAATATTTAACAGCAACACATATTTCTGCTTATTGATCCTTTATTTCTGTCAACGATCAACATTTACACTTCACTGTCACCGGACAACTTTGATGGAGCTAAGAAAAACTGTTGCGTGATATCACAGCGTGCATTACTTTATGTGCATGATGAGTGTAAATATTGCTCTCCTGAGCAAACAGTCTCAGTCCACATCAGCTTTGAATGTTAGCTTAAACATCTCAGCGAGGCAGAGAAGCTCTGCATGCAGACGTTTTACCACCACCCAACACTGACTCTATGACAATCAAAATAAAATATAATAACGTCCTCCAAATGTAAACTGTACACAGTGGACTTGTTTAGGTTAATTAAATGTAGATTACCTTCACTAGATGTTTAGGATGCATGTATTTCCTCCAAGTACTGCATCCTGCTTTTTAAAGGGTGAGTTCATTCAAATGACAAATCTTCACACGTGCATTTTCATGCACTTACACTAAACTTACACTAAACTTACACTTTGGCACAACAGAACACTTTGAAATAACACCTTCCATTCAGTTGAGCAGCACTTGTGCATTTTAATGGACAGTCTACCAAAATAAAACGAATCTATATCTGAGTGACGACATACCAATATTTGTTAGAGATGACTTCAGGAGATCACGAGAAGCACATACCAGTTATCAGTAAAATAGCAATATGTTTAAAAAAACACACACAATAACTTTGTCTACATGCGTTGTGTCATTGGTTGATGCTGATCCATGTTAAACTGTCCTGTTCTGCCACTTTGGAAGTAGCTGAATTGAGACACAATAATCACTATGATTGTGATACAACACTGTAAAAGATGACAAGCAATTTAATCCTTGTGTGGACAAAACTGAATTTTGCTCAGTTTAACCAAATCCATAAAATCAAAAGCACATTTTTATAGCAGTTGGAGATTTCAACTTATAATGAAGTCACGTTTACACAATACTGATGTTTTATACTGCACTGTCATTATCTGTGTCCCCTCTTACTGTCGTTTACATGATGCAGCGATCCATCATTTCTTCATATTTAGCTTTCAAGGAACCAGACGTTTGAGCACCTTTTAAAGTCATTTTCAGTGACATTCAGTTTTGGCCATAGCCAATACTAACTTTCAAACACACTGGGATTGCTAACGCCCTGTTTTCAAATATACAGAAATGAACGGTGGCTCAAGACTTTTGCACAGCACTCCATATTTTTATATATCTCTTTTCGTTTCATAAACATGCTTCAGTCCATGTGTAACAGGCAGAAACAGAAAATCTCACTCTGTGAAAAACAATGAAGTTAAATGCAAGAAACTGATTGTTTACCTTTTTTCAATCATTTCGAGGTTTTCACAGTTTGGGACATGTTCAGTCACTATTAGCAAATGTGAATATAGTGAAATATCTTATTTCTTGTTAACAATCAAATAAATTTTTTTTATTATTATTATTTTTATTAATGTTATTTTCATTAAAATTGTTATAGGCAGCTCTACAATATTACAGTTTCTATATTTCAGGTTCATAGGACTGCCTGTGGGTTTCCTCCTAAAATAGTTGGCTAACTTTAACCTCCACAACATCAGGTCTAAGCATACATCAAACAAAGAAACAATAATAATTTATCCTATTTAATGGCACATTAAATAGGGTTTACTTAGTGCAGCAGTATATCTCAATAGCAGTGCATACAGTTAACTTCAGTGTGATGTACGGAGCTGAGAGTACATGTTTGAGCCCTGTGATCACTCATTTCTGTCTCTGAATTGTGTCTTTATAAAACGTCATCAGAGAAACAAACACACACTGTACCATCACCCTCAGTCAGGTGACTTTAAGGTAGATGGAGGAGTTTCATTGGACTTTGTTGTTTCTCTAGTTTCATCTGAGCCCAGGTTGCTCGCAAATGAAGATCGTGTGAATCTGCGTGAAGTCTCTTGAAAATATGGGTACAAGGTCATGATCGAGCTCCTGGACCAGTCAAGGCGGGGGTAGACTCTCTTCAAGACTGCCCTCCGGAACAGGATGTAAACCCACGGGTCGAGGATCTGGTTCCAGGTGGCAAAGCGGAGGTACAGCAGCAGGTACAAGACCTGGAGACGATCTCTGGAGAGCACTGTTTGAGCAATAAAGACCTGGAGGTGGAGGAAAAATGTAGGGACAGACGGAGAAAAGCAGAGGCAAAGAGAAGCATGGAGGAGGAAGCAGTCGACCGGGGAGAAGATGGCAAAGAAAGAAAATAAGAAATAGAAAACATAGTTGAGTTGGAGGATGAGATTAGAAAAAGAGAATGAGAGAAGGAAGATGAAACAGGTTAATACTGCAGATCCACACAGACGCTCACTATAAGTTTTGTCTAGTTTAAAGAGAAAGGCTAGGCTAATTTTGTCATGGCGTCCCTGAGGCAGTGGCTGCCGTAACATAGCCTAATTACCCATTACCCAATTACCCACATTTCATGAGAGGCACAACATTATTAGCATTACCCCAACTGTCTCCAGAAGGAGGAAAACATGCTAACAAGCTCCTGCAGGAATTACAAACTGGCCTAGTGTTGCTTATAGTTTCTTTTCAAATTTTAGCTTGTGTCACAGTTCTGTTCTCCTGAGTGTTTACATCCACGCAGTGCAAGACACCATGCAAGATGAAGCGTCTGTGTGAGGCAAATGCCTCTCAGTGGTACTGGTAGTCCATGGGCTCATGTTTTGCAGAGTGCCAGTTAACATTATGGCTCATTTTCATTTCCCAAAAAAACCCATTAAGAATAAGGCTATGCTATATAGGCTTAACTGCAGATAACTGCTGCTTGATGGCATTTTTGCAGTTTGCTGTTATTCCAGGATTATGGTAAAGATTTCTGCAGCTCTACTCCAAAGGAAAAAATATCAGTAACTAAATAAAATGAAAATCTGCAAAACGAAAAGCTGCCATGTTTCTGATGACAGAACATATGTGTGTTCATTTTTGCAAATTAAAGAACGTGCAAGGCCAAGAAACAAGCATGATGAGAAATTTAATGGCTATTAACTGGAGACAGAATGAAACTTTGAACATGTAAGTGTCGGTCTGGAAGCGGCAATGCATGATGAGGACTGATGTGTAGAAACGGATCTGTCCAGAGTTTCATTAGGACATGTTTAGGGCATGCTGATGTGACCAGCTAATTGGCCAAATTATGGTACCATGGGAGTGAGCAGTGATGGCGGAGGAGCAGCGTTTCACGTTTTACTCGCCTTAGTGGGGACACTTGAAACATGATGTAAATCCAGGGGTCTAAAATCTGATTGCAGGTGGCCATTCGTATGCCGAACAAAACCGCTTTAGCATCAGCACCCGCAGGAGTCTTCATGCTCACCAAAATGTATATCTGTACAAGGTATCACACAACTAATGTTAGACCAGACTGCAGAAAAATGTGTGCTCAACTCAGGGACTTTAGTTCTTCTTATTTCGTTCAATTTTTAAAAATGAAGTCTTTTTTTTTTAACCCTGTAAAGCCTGAATGATAAAGTAACTGCCAG
>VOQK01002971.1:0-11140 GCA_015052645.1 Benitochromis conjunctus | reverse complement strand
AACGCAGGTTAGTTAGTTAGACTAAGCAAGAAGTTCATCAGGCAGGAGGCGGTGGTTTGGATCGTGTGAGGAGCTGTATCTACCTCAGTTTAGCTTTTCTCCACTGGATCATTCACTTTTTTATTTTGCTTTAATTTGTAAATGTCGGCACTGAACACAGCTCGGTCAGGTTTGTGAGAAGATCCCGGTCTGTGTTTAAATTCACACCTGTTCACAGCATCGACCCTGCTCGCCGAGTGATGGCGAGCAGAGACTGAGAAACAACCAATCCTGGGAGACCTCCTGGGCAGCCACGATGAAGCCCCACTTAGAATCAGCGAATTATGAATTTCTGTTATCCATCCAACATCCATCCATCCATCCAACATCCATCCATCCAACATCCATCCATACAGCCTGCCATCCAACATCCATCCATCCATCCAACATCCATCCATTCAGCCTGCCATCCAACATCCAACATCCATCCAACATCCATCCATCCATCCAACATCCATCCATCCATCCAACATCCATCCATCCATCCAACATCCATCCATCCAGCCTGCCATCCAACATCCATCCAGCCTGCCATCCAACATCCATCCAACATCCATCCAGCCTGCCATCCAACATCCATCCAACATCCATCCATCCATACATCCATCCATCAGCTTTGGGAATAATTGATTTGAAAGTGGGACTCTGAGCACAGCTCGCTTTGAGTATTTTGTACATTTTCATGCACTTCAGGATTTGTGGCTGTGATATTAAAACTGAGTGACAGCTCTGAAATCTGGCGTGTTGAAGCAGAAAGATTTCAAAGCTAAAACCTCAGCCCAGCCAGTATGAAGGCTGTTCTCTCTGGCGTCCACTCTGAAACAGTCACAGCTTCTCTGAGATTTTATTCCTGGAAGCTTCATTTCCTTTAAATCCCTGATGCTGTGTAGCGGTGAGGTGTGTGTGCTGTTTTTCCCACGGCTGGTGTGAAAACAGCTGATTCCAGTCTCTAACGGCCTGCCCAGCGTTACTTTGCGCCAAGCACCTCTCGGAGACGTCACCATCCACTCTCATCTGGATTTATGGACCATGTGCAGATGTTTATGAGTCAGGAAACAAACGAAGGGCTGAACATCCCGTTATCTAAACTCTCCCCTTCAGCACGTTAACCGCGGGACGCTGAGAGGATGAAGGCTCGTTCATCATCGCTCTGCTGTCATCAGCCGTTATCAGGCCCTCTCTCTCCCGGGCCAATTAACCCGTCTGCATACCTGCTCGCCTTATCTGTCCTCCTGAGCTATCTCGTCCTCCGCTTTTCTGTCTCCTGCACTTCCTGCCAACCTAACACGACTCACATTACCGTCTCAGCTTCATTTTCATACTTTTTTTTTTCATTCAGCTGCACAGCGCTGTGGTGCAGCAGGAGATAAATAGCTATTAAGCTCCTGAGCATCCCTCACTTCATCTTCTGCTGAATTTTAAGCATCAGTTCATGATGGAAATGTCTTTGTTTATGGAGAGGAACACAGGAGATATGTAAGACTAAGGGTTTATAAATCAAAATAAATGAGTTTGTCACTGACAGGTGTGCATCTAAGCAGGTTAAAGCAGCCAGACAATCAGACAGAAGCATCATGGGGAGACGTTAAACAGAGAGGTCTCTGACTGTGGCTCCTTTGGGAGCATGAATTTCTCGCCCCTGTGCAAGGTGATGTGAGGATTTGATTCATTAAAGATGGATATTAAAGGGCAGGTAATGTAAGGATATGAGCTACAGCATGGCAGCCAGCGACAGGTGCAGGTGTGTGATTGTGAAGTCGGTCTGAGCCTCTAAGCTTCTTACCGACTGATGTTTGTGTTGGAATGTGAGCGGAGAGGATTAACCGCCTAATCCGCGAGCAGAACAACCCGACGATCACACCTCCGGACACTGAGCTGCTCAGACACAGTGTGTGTGTGCGTGTGCGTGCGTGCGTGTGCGTGTGTGTGTGTGTTCATTTCTTTGCTCACTCAGATGAGCGTCTCCTGCAGGGTTTCAGAGATGAGGACAAATAAAATCCAGAGCTGGAGGGAGGATGAGGAGGAAAACAGCCATGAACTTTATTTTCTTTGGTCTTTAAAATCAACTGATTTAACAAACTTTAGACTGTTGTCATCACTTTTCCACCTCGCCCATCATCACAGTTCAGTCAGATTACTTTGAAATGCAGAGCGAGTCATATGGCAGTTTTTCTATTAAATTACCAAAACTTCATTTTGAATTTGATGATTTTTCTCTTTGTTTTTGCCTTGAATGAAACGACTCTCACAGACAGAGTGAAACCACAGGTGTGCTGCCTGTTTTCCACCCGAGAGGGAAACCCGCCTTCACAGTAAACCTGAAGTTCAGAATATCTGAGAAGTTATTAGGACAAAATATGACATCATCTACGATTAAAGTCATAAATGTTTGAGGAAAAAATTAGATTTTTTAAGAGTGGAGAAAAAAATCTGATGCTTTCTGAGATTAAAGTCATAAATTTATAAGTCCATGAATAAATAAAAAGTATTAGTTAACGTGAATAAATATTGAGGGTTTTAATATTTTCACTTGTAAAACCTGCTGACAGTTGGTTTTTAATGTTTGCTCGCTGCAGGGGAAACCTCGGTGCTGCTGAATGAAAAGATGTTGCTGAGTGACCTTTGACCTCTGCTCTGTGTCTCAGTGCCTGGAGTTCGGCGAAGGCTCGGTGACGGGCGACATGTGCGAGGACCTGTGCGTGCTCGGCCTGGTCGAGTACAAACGCTGCCTCTACTACGAGAACGGGAAGAAGGTGATCGAGGCGCGCTGGAGAGGAAGCCCCGTCATCCTCAAGTCCAAGCTGGAGAACTTCTCCTCCTACGAGCCTCTGGGAATTCTGGACTACCAGGTGATGTCACCGCCCTCGTTGCCCACTCTCTCCAGGAAGGTCGGCTTGTTTTAAAATAACTCTCCTGCTTGTCCTCGCCCCCACAGGACGCAGCCGAGGAGCTCTCCCCGCTCGATGTCGTCTTTTACGCCACTCTGGAGGTAAGCGGCTTCAGTTTGGTGGTGACGAGTCAAAGTTTCTGTGAGTCAGACTTCACTTCCTGTCACCTCAGGTACGAAACTCCCTGGGGCTGGCTGAGGAGAACGAGGACGAAGACAGAGGAGGAGTGAACAACAGCTCTCTGGCCAGACTTTTGGGGAAGAAGCTGAAAAACAGGGAGAAGAGTTACTCAAGAGCGGAGCTGGCCTCGCTCTGGGCCCTGCTGCAGCAGGAGGAGTACACCTTCCTCAGGTAAAGCCTGAACAGGTGGCAGGTGGAGGATTTGGATGACGTCAGTATGTCTGACTCTTCCTAAGGTTCTGAGATACTCCAATAAAAAGATGCATTTATTCATGAACAATGCTCGCTTGTTTAATCGAGGGTTTCAGTCCAGGTTGAGGTTCGGGGGTTTACCTGAACCCCAGAACAGGTCATTTTGTTTCTGTGAAGCAGTTGAAATATGTCATGTTTTGTCTCTGATTTTTAAACCTAAAGAAAAATTGCCAAAAGCTAAAAAAAAAAAAAAAGCTTTTTGTCCTGGCATCTTTGTTCACATTTCACTTGTTAAAATGTCTGATTTTTCATGAGCACAGCTGGAAAACAAAAAGAAAACGAGTGAAATTAGCTTCAGTCTGAGCGCACAGGCGTCCAGACGTTCGGACACCGGCAGTCTGGCGTCCAGAATTAAAAGCGGTGAGTGGAGGTGACCTGTGCTGCTGCAGTGACAAATGGAGGAAAGCAGCTGTGTGAATGTGGAGGTTTGCAGAAGATCAGGCACAACAGAGGAGCTGGAGACAGCACAGTCTGCTGGAGCTGCCTGGCCTCCACAGGCTCTGATATCAGCTCTGATGGAGCTGCAGCTGATAAAAAGTGTTTTCCACATTTTATCGCCACCTGAAGAAGATCTCATTCCTCACAGGCTGTTTTATAGAGAACATTATTTTACATCACTGTGTTCACACTCCAGTGTTTTGGTGTCTGAGCTCTGTTCACCTTCACTGAGCAGGAGGGATGAGACAGAGAGGTGTTTGGTTAGACAGCCGAGGCTGTTACAGCTTCAAGGGTTAGTTTGGTTTTACTGAAGGAACCCTGTGTGAAGGACACGCTGCTGTATTTCCTGGAGTACACAACAGTCAGCACACCCCCAAACAGACAGGAAGGAAAGTAAGGAGATTAGAAAAAAACACAAGTGTGGTCTCCAGTTTTTCATCAGTGATGATTCAAGAACTCAAGTTACCAGAAGGTAACAAACCAGAACTGCTCGGTCCACAAAGACTGATCCACTGCATGCAACGTGCAAACCTCTGTATGCACAGAGTTAGCACAGAGCTCGACTTTGAACGGGGAACAAAAGCACAGATGAACGAGGTCACACGTTTCCACTCAGAATGGTTCCTGCAGCAGCTCCGTTCATGCACAGAAAACTTCTCACTTTGCACCAAAACTGAGTCATGAAGCATGAACGCTGGCCTACTTACCAACATTTGTATGCGTGTTTAGTGAATCAGAATCTGTATGAACCAGCAGGTTTATCCAATCTGCATACAGCACAGCAACATTTCTCTGTATAAGGAAACAAGTGTAATCTGAAGAAGCAGAGACAGTAGTGTTTGAAGAGGAAGCCATAAAAGGTGCAGCTGTCCTCAGTGTTTCCCCAGAATCGTGTGAGCGTGAGGCTGAAATAACACAGCTTCTGAATATTGTTTCCCCCAAGACGCTCTCTGTGAAAAAAAAACTCCAGATTGTCCAGCGTTAGTGGGATAGTACAGAGAATTCACAGTAAGTGACGATGGCAGTGAGAAAGACACTGGAATACATTTAAAAGTCTATTCAGTAATTACTTTAATTTTTGTATTATTATTTTATTTTAAAATTCACTTATAGTTTTTTCACTGAGACACTTTTTCACAGTCTTCGTTCCATATTTAGTGGTGACTCAAACGAAATGCCAATACAAACACCGGTGGCCGCTTAACTACGTACAGGCGACGTACTGGTGACGTACAGGCGACGTACAGGTGACGTACAGGCGACGTACAGGCGACGTACTGGTGACGTACAGCCAATGTACTGTTGACATATAGCCGACGTACAGGTGACATGCAGCCGACATGCAGCCGACGTACAGGTGACGTACAGGCGACATACAATGAATGTGACACAAACACAAACTGAGAATGTAGCGTGGTGCTCACAGAGGAATGATGGAGCAAACATAATATATATAAATCAAAATTAGGAATGACCCCGATATTGCCTGAACACTTCAGAGTTTAGTTATGAAGAAAGACTTTGTGATATCTGACTCTGGTAGAGGATCAAACTGCTGTCACAGAAACACAGTTTCTGTCACTGGAGTCTGATCCACAGATCAGTGTAACAGCTCCAGTGCTGACTCTGAGCTTAAACCTTCTTTGAGTAAAGACCAATGTTTAATCAGTGAGCTGAAAGTTTTCAGCTCATTGTCTCCTTGTTTGTCCTGATGATTCAAAGCACTTCCTGTGACATCACTTTGGCTTCATTGTATCTGCTTTCTGTCCACTCTGGTCTCCAGAGTCCTGCAGGACCTCAGCACCCACGTGGCCAAGGTGCTGGGCTCCTGTGGTCACTTCTACGCTGTGGAGTACCTCTCAGCCGGGCACGCCTGGGACCAGAACATCTTCTCCTTGGATGACGTGGCTGTTTCTGAGGTTTGGGACCGGGGCAAAGGCGGAGCCCGAGCCAGGTGGACGGCCCGGGAGATGGTGCACCGCATCGCTCTGAGCTTCCTGGACATGGTGTGGCACTTTGACAACGACTTCACCCACAAGCTGCACCTCTGCGACATCAAACCGGAGAACTTTGCTATCAGGAAGGACCTCACGGTAAGTCTTCAGGTGTGACTTTGAACGCACTCACTCTGCTTTGTCCTCACAGTGACTCCGAAACCACGGAGGAGGGCTGAATGGCCTTAATGCTGGCTGAGGATATAATGAACGTAAGCAGGATGAAAGCAGAGCAGGGAGCTGGGAGAAAAGAGATAAAAGGGACGTGTTTTTAGAAAGCTATTAGAGCAGAGATGGAAATCAGATGCTGGACGGTGGATTACGTGAGGTTTTTCTTGAACAGATATTTTTTAGCTAAAAGAAGAAGATGTGACGCTGCTGCCGGGAAGAGAAGGTCATTCTGCAAACACACACCTGGGTACGTCTGTCTTTGTGAGGACATTATACTTTTTCCTCTGACTAAATGCCAAACCACAAACTTTAACCAAACCCATATCCAGCATTTATAAAGTGAGATGAGCTCACTGTAATCTCTTAGCATTATAAATCTTCTCCCACCAAATTAGGGACCTTTGAATTATGGAAGATGGAACGTCAGGCGTAGTAATTCTTAGGATCTTGATGTAGCAGTTGTACCTATTATTGTGGTGAGAAAACAGCTTTCCATATTCCAGTCTAGCCCTCGCTGATGGTCACGAGCTCTGAACAACAGCAGGAAATCCCAGATTTGAGCAGGAGAAGTACGTTTCCTCTGAGTCTCTGGCCTCAGTCTGGGAGATTATCCACTTGGGCGCCCACAGAGAGCTCGGATCAGATCTGCTGCTCCGTTGCGTCGAGAGGAGCTAGCTGAGGTAGTTTAAGGATCTAATAGGTTTTCTGGGCACGTGCAGATGCGAGGAGACCCCGAGGCTGTGAGTCAGAAAATCGCTGCAGCTGAAAGGACCTCTGGAAGACACTACGCTTAGCCTGCTGCCATCTCGGATAGCCGCAAAATATAAGCAGATGCAAGATGGAAGAGCTTTTTAACGCCTTGACAAGCGTGTGCAGTCATACCACGCCAAGAGGATGGGACAACCTGAGGAGCAAAACTGAAGACAAACACTGATGTGGAAATGATTTCCTCTGCACCTCTGGACGCCTTCGAGCGCTGCTGCTGTTTTTAGGTCTCTCTGAAACCCCGTCCTCACCGCTCATAGTCTGCATCTGCAAATCACCTTCAACACTCACAACCCGCGGAGAGGAATTCAGGAAGCGATCCAAGTGAAACAGGAGGCGATGTTGAGAAAGCCAAGGTCAAATTTTAATCAGGTGTCAGGTTTGTTTTCTGTGGATGACGAGGTTTTCTGTCTTGATAAGCACTGCAGTCACTGCCCAGATTTACCCGCCTGCAACTTGATGGACACTATTGAAATAAAATCCAGGGTGGAGGTCGTCGCTTTGCCTGAGCGGAGGAGATCCAGCCTCACAGAGGGGGTTTCCAGGAACTGGCATCAGCGTTGGATCAATCCAGACATGAGCGAGGACATGGAGACCATGGAGGGTGGAGTTTTTGGGCTGTTGATGATTTTTGATGAATGTTCATTCATTCAACCCCCAAATCCCACAAGACCCCCAAACTCTGAGAAAGATGAAATAATCTCAGCATCTTTGTTCTCGTGCCTGGAGTCAAATCCAGCGGCTGTCACCTCCGATGGAGCCTCGGCCTGCTGACCAAAGCTCCAGGCGATGTTTTCTGAGAAATACACTAAAGACTAAAAATAAAGTTTTCCATGAGCTGGAGCCAGACGTCCCCATTAATCACCTCGTAATCAAACTTCTCATCTGTCTTTATTAATATCTGTAATGTTAAAATTAAAAGTACAAGCTTGCTTACTTTAGAATGAGAAGCGAACATCGGTGTTTTTCCTGCGGTAATAAATCAGAGCCGGAGCGTCAGGACGGAGGGAACGGAGCAGGGTTTGTTTTCTCAGCATTATCTGAAGCTTTTATGGTTTGTCATTAATTCAGCAGCACTTCAGTTCGGCGCCGGACGCCAGCCAACAATCACAGCTCAGCCTAAACTATTTTATCTCTCATTGTTCAGCCCCCTGATCGCTGGAAAATGAGCAGTTAAAGGGGAAAAATGAGGCGTTTGTAGCGCCAACAAAAGTCAAGTAAAGCAGAGGCTCATTATTGTTCTCCCGGTTTTCGCAGGATTAATGTTTTTCCTGTCAAAATGCTGACATGGAACATGTTTAACTGCTCTCACTTAATAATGCCAGCACTGTAAAAGCACCCTGCAGTTTATTCCAGGTGTGAGTGGAATCGTTTCATCTCATTAAAGAGATTTTTATCTCCAGATTATTTCCAGCAGACCTCACGAGCACAGCCAAACACAGGCACTGTGCCACTGAGACAAACTGCTGCTTACAAACTGGTAATATAATCCAGGACATCAACACACACGGCTCTCACTGCAGCACGGCATGACGATTAATCCACTGCTGAAAATAGTTCCAGATGATCGAAGCTGTTTGTCAAAAATGAAACTCGGTCTGTGGAAGATTTTCATCCAAAAACAAACGAGCGCACCGTCAGTGTGTCTCTCCTGCATCGGGGCTGATTTAGTACAGGGGAAATAATCACAGACCAGCAGATTATTACTCCAAAAAAACCTCCAAACTTCAGTTTGGAGTCATAAATATGAAAGAAAAAAATCTCACAAGTTCGGGAGAGAAAAATGTGAGTTTTCTTTGAGACGATGAAGTCATAAATCTGCATGAAAACATTCAGTGAGATAACAAACATAGACATGATCTCATGAATTAGACTTTGTATTAATGCAGTAAACATTTGTGCTTTTAACTGTGGAACCACCCGAGCTTCAGAGGCCCACATTCAGGAGGCACACACACCGATTTAAAGTGTGTGTGAGGGTGTTTCTATCACTCGTCTCATTGATTTTTAAATCTGAAAAACATCTCATGTAATATTTTACTGCTGGGGAACATTTGGCCTTTAAAAGCTCCCTGCAGAGCTTTGATGAAGTCTTCATGTGGACTTTGATTTCTCTGTTCACTTTTCCTCCTCATAAAACAATCGATAATGTCTCGCAGTAAATAATAAAAACGAAAAGTCTTTTTAAAGTTTAAGAATTTATCAGAAGCTTCCTTTTATTTTGACGTCCTGAGATCCTAAAACTGGATCGAGTTTGGTGGAGTGAATATTTTTTATTGTCAGTGGCTCATTTTAAAAAGTGTGTTTCTTTATGTAAGTTTGTAGCAGATTAGTTTTTAACTGAAAACTTCGTTTCTGCAGAGCTCTGCTGTCACAGATCACACACTCAAATATCTGAGGAAATTCAGGCATGATTGTGTGTTTGGCTTCAGTCCACAGAGTCCATGTTCACAGAGCCACGGTAGCTGATACGGACTCATCTGAAGGTCTGAGCTCGAAGGCACAATGGTGAGGTTTTTCAGGCAGATCTGAGCGCGTCGTGTTTTTTATTTATCTAGCGTTGAGATGGCGCAAGCACGTCCAGGTTGTCTGTCATGTTAAAGTTATTTTGCACCTTTAAAAATATAAAGTGTGAATAATCCTGCAGGATGGGCTCACACAGGGTGGGTGTCCCCTGGTGTCTCCCGCAGGTGGTGGCGATCGACGTGGACATGGCGTTCTTCGAGCCGAAGATGAGAGACATCCTGGACCAGAACTGCAGCAGCGACGACGACTGCAACTTCTTCGACTGCTCGTCCAGGTGTAACCTGAGCAAACGCAGGTGCAGCCCGCGGCGCAGGAACAGCAACCTGCAGGTAAGGCCCTGTGACCCCACGGTGACCCCGTCAGCTGTTCCCGCTTTGGGCTTTTATTTTGTGAAAAGCTGCTGAAAATGTATTTTACATTTTTGTGACATTTGAATTTTGTGTGATTTTATTCTCTCAAATGCAGCGGTCACATGACCAAACCACCAAAGCCCATTCAGTTAAACTGTTCTTTTATTTTTTACTGCTGTACAATGAAATGTTACTTTTATGTATGTATTTATTTAAAATGATCAGGTGTCAGACGAGTTTCATGTTTTTTCAAAGAGTAGTTCATAATAAAACTTTCATTATGCAGAGAAATTAAACTGCATAAAAGGAGAAAGTTTGATATAAACTAAAAATCCTTTTCGATAATTAAACACAACAAGGGGAGGAACAAAAGCGTCTAAAAGTAAAAGTCTTTTTTTCACCTGTGTGGATGTTTTTTCTTCCTCGGAGCGAGATGTGAGCCGTGAGGCGTCGGCTCGCTCTGCAGCAAATTACAGGCTTGGTCTGTTTCTCCTCTTCCACCGTCGAGCGTCCACAACTTTTAATTAGACGTGTGGAAAAGTGTGGAATGATAATTAGTGACCGGGCCTGATGCTGCTGACAGGCAGAGTTTAAACCTGTGTGGATTTTATTTACCTGTGCAGGTGATTTTCTCTGCAGGCTCGCTACCGCTGAGCAAACGACTTTCTCTCTTTTGGTAAATGAAAATCTTTATAATGAAAAAATGTTCGTTTCTGTAATTTTTATTTCTGTATCTACAAATTAAATCTGAAGAGTCGACACGATTGAAGTGTTTTTGCCGTTTTATGTTGGATTCATGCAGATTTGGTTACTTTCTTTAATTTATGAACTCCTAATGAAAGCAGAGGTGCTCGTGTAGATGACGAGTGTGAGCTGAAAGTGAATAAAGAACAACAGTAAAATTCCTCCTGGATGTTATTTGTTGTGTATGATTGTTAAACAGAGCGCTGAGGTGCGGGGGTCGTGACCTTTGTTCTCACACGAGTCTGAGATCCTCTGAATAAAATATTAATTTTCTTTATATTTCATCTGATTTTATTTCACATAAAAAGTCCATTTTTAGAAATCTAAACTTTTTTTGCATAAATTTTGAGTTTCTGGCTGTTTGCTCTGCAGCTTCACATTAAACACGTTTTTATTATTTAAATATAAAATAAAAATGAACTGTTAATAAATCTAAGGCTTTATTACAAATGATGGATTTATATTTGTAATGTGCTTGGAAACAAAAGCATAGCTCGAGGTCGTGTTTTAGTTTCACATTAAAATAATGGTCGTCTTTATTATTCCAGCATTTATTGTGTTCATTTTCTTTACTTATTTACAGAATTATGATGATGATTATTGTTCTTGTTGTTTCATTGCTGTTCAAAATGATTTCATTGTTGTACATTAAACTGAGGATGTTAGAAGAGTATTTTTGTTATTTATCATTTAAAAAAATTAAAGCAGGAAACAAAAAAGTGAAATAACCTCAAGAATTTCTCTAAATCACTTTTAATAAATTATATTTACCTGTAAATTATTTAAAATTAAA
>VOQK01002969.1:12258-22610 GCA_015052645.1 Benitochromis conjunctus | reverse complement strand
TTTTTTTTTACTGTAAACACTTTTCTCTGCTTGTTCACTGGCGTGGTCACCTGCCTTAGCCTGTTTCACTGCTGCAGAGTAATCCACTTTGATTGGCGGAGAAGAGGCAGAGCACAGAGAGGAAGAGAGAAAGTTATATACAACTGTAATTAAACTTGGTTATGTTTAGTTACTCTCCCACACTGCTCATTGTTAAACTTAGTTTATTTCCACTGCACTTGATGGAGAAAAATTAGATCTAAAGCACAGGCACAGTATTAGACTGAGGTACCTCATTGACTGCAGTTTACAGGATTTGCTGTGACGTGATGTGTGCTGCATTTAAAACAGTGAAGCCACCGTGTACTTGCTTCCACTCATCTGGTTCTGTCTCAACTCCTCAGATGTTTGAGCAGAATCTGCAAGTCGCTGCACAGATTGACGGCGATTTTAAAGAAAAGCTTCTGAAGATTTGTCTGAAACAAATGAACACTTTCCTTATCAGGTATTTTTGTCCTGCTGTTTTTGTAACAGTTCAAGAAAAATGTCAATGTGTTTCTGAATCATATGAAAGTGTCACTTGAAGTGGGGTAATTTTCCCACAGTGTCCACAGCTTCATGATAACCACCTCCTCCAGTAGTGAGTCACAGGCTTTGATTTTCATGTCGAGACATATGCAAAGCCTAGCACTGTGCAAACAAACCTGTATTTTCCTGTGGAGTTTCCCTTGTCTGCACCACTTTCTTTCTTTTTTTTTATCACGAGGACTTACTGTACACCTCAGTGGAGCTATTAAGGGACAGCTCACCGTAAGTAGTTACATTGACAAAAACCTTTATTTTGGTACTGCAGGTAAAATCATCACCAGTGACTTTAATGAATGAAATACTATATACTGATGGCCTTATAGTACTCTGTTCATTCCACCTGCTGTCTTGTTACGCACCCTTACACCATAGTTTTACACAGCATAACCACTGTTTAAGATTAGTGCCGAGACCACCAGTGCCACCTCTGTGCGTACGTGAACATGAGAATTCCTGATGAATAATTAGTCTGCATTTTCTAGCGTACATTAGAAGTTGACTTTGCAATATTGTGAGACTGATGGATTGAAACAATTCACACAGGTCACTGAAAAACTGTGGACCAGTTAAAACCAACATGATGAGACTTTGTCATTAATCATTGAATAGAAGCTTGAAGTACATTTGAGAGATTCTGCATCATTGTGATGAATAAAATTGTGTTGTGATGTGAATCCAGTTATAATTGTTTGTGTTCTCACCTCATTTGGAAGTGTGCTACAAGTGCACCATGCAACCTGAGGCCCAAAATGAACAAAATACGCCCTCAGCGTGGTTCATAAAAGTCCCTGGTTCTCCAAATTAAAAGTAGCTAATAATCAATAATAATTGCCTCCATGTAGAGAACAAGAGAACAAACTACTGCAGTAACTTTACCAGTAACTACGTGTGTTTTGTGTGCAGGTACAGGGAGGAGGCGGTGATCTACAAAGAAGAGCACCTGAGAGACAGACAGCTGCCTCAGTGTTATGTACAGTATATGATAGCCATCATTAACAACTGCCAGACATTCAAGTGAGTTAGAATTTCATTTATGAACTTGTGTTGACATATTATCCAAATGAGAGTTGGATTACCCTGTAATCCCAGTCGTCTTTACATACGAATTTCAACCTGATAACATAGGTGCGTCTACTAATAATCTCAGAAAAGTAGCAAAGATTGTTGAAGATTTCTGTCTGCTTACCTGTGCTCGAAACAGTAAGAGGTTGAGCTCAGTGATACTGAGCTCAACCTCAAGGTCAGACATACATCTGCTGAGGTCTTAATGGAGGCAGATCGTCACACTGCTCCCATATGCCTTTTTGTCACACACACACACACTGGTGCACAGGAAACAGTAGTCCTCAACAGTGACTGACATAAGGGACGAAGTGTGTGTCGTTTTCAAAATAAAAGCCCCCAGTTTCTTAATAGAAGGCAAATGTGCTTTAGGCATTTTTGAATTTTCAAAATATAAGCCCTTGGTGTTATACAGGAAGTTATTTTATTGACCACAAGTTTGTGTATTGTGTATAATAATATTGGCAGCACGGTGGTTAGCACTGTTGCCTCATAGCAAGAGGTCCTGAGTTCAATTCCACCATCAGGCCGGGGTCTTTCTCAGTGGACTTTGCATGTTCTCCCCGGGTACTCCGGCTTCCTCCCACAGTCCAAAGACATGCACTTAGTGGGGATAGGTTAATTGGAAAACACTAAATTGTCCATAGGTGTGAATGCGGGTGACTGTGAGTGCGAATGGTTGTCTGTCTATGTGTGTTAGCCCTGCGACAGACTGGCGACCTGTCCAGGGTGTACCCCGCCTCTCGCCCCAAGACAGCTGGGATAGGCTCCAGCGCCCCCCGCGACCCTGAAAAGGATAAGCGGAAGTGAATGGATGGAAGTTTGTGTTTTGATTTTCAAAGTAACAGGACAATGATTATAAGAAATTTACAGGATTCTTCAAAGTGTCGCTTTTTCAAAGTCAAAGCCTCTAATTATTGGATGATGTCAAGATGGTTTAATGCTGTGAAATGTTCAGTATAAGCCAGTGTAAGCAATATGTGCCCACTCAGTCTTTCATAGCATCCCCCGTCACGCTTTATGAACCACAATCAGTTGGAAGTTGTTGCATCATCTGCTTTTTATTGTTGCGCAGGTTTGCTGGAAGTAAATTTATAAGAAGTAATTAAATGTTTAAAAAACTTTGCTATTTCTCAGTTTTAGCAATGACTATACTGTTTAAACAATTCTAATGTTATATGTCTTTGTATTATTTATTATGTTTTGATTATTTTACACATTTTTGCATACCGTTTTATTCGTATTTCAAAAACATCACAAATTCAGAAGTGGTGTTCTGGAAATGATGGTGCATTACCTGTGCTCGAAACAGTAAGAGCTCAGTGACACTGAGCTTAACCTCAAGGTCAGACATACATCTGCTGAGGTCTTAATGGAGGCAGATCATCACACTGCTCCCGTAGAAAGCATGTGTGTGATATACTGCAGTGGAAGACGTTTCATGTTGTTTTAACGTAGGCGTGTGAAACGGTGGCCATGTACAAGTAGTTAAAGCAGCTTACCTGCTGTGTCCGTCAGTGAAACCGAGGTGATTTATAGGTCAGTCATGTTCTGAAGAGTCATCTGTAAACAGTTCCATCTGTTACTCAGAGAGTCCATCAACAGTCTGAAGAGGAAGTACTCTCAGTCATCAGAGCCCACTGACAGTGATGCTGCTATAGAGAGGACACTCAATGAGGTGGCAAAGGAGGGCTGTCAGTTCCTGTTAGATGAAGTTTTCCTTGATCTTGAGGTAAAAAAAAAAAAAAAAAGTATATTTTTAATAATACCATAGTTACTGCATGTTTTATATGTTGTTTGTTGTATTTCTAGTTTCATTTTCTAAAAAAAAAAAGTTTCTCGGTATGGTTTTGTAATCAGTTTGGATTTTTATTAAATATATTATAAAAAGATGCCAGTCATGTTCATTAAATGCACAGAGCCTGAAAGTAGTGCTTTACTGTTTTGGTGGTCCTGTCATGTTCAGTCCACAGCTTTCAGTGGACTCCATGGAAGTACTTTTAGTTACTTTTAGCTACTGTTTTGGTGTCCACTTCAAAAGAATAATAGGTCAATGAGACCCTCACTGGCTCTTTACATTCTTTTACCAAAAGTGATATGAAGGCCTGAGAGAAAGTAGGATGAGATTTAACAACAAAAGCATTTGAAGCTTCAGTAGTAAATTAGCCTGGAGTTTTGAAGCCTTTTCTACTGTTTTTTAATTACATGCGTTTTCTACATGTGTGTTCTTCGCTTCTGTTAGTTGGATTTGTCATTTATTTGAGAAAATTACTTATTAATATACTTTAGAGTCAAAAGAACACAGGTTTTTATGATAAAATGTCAATTCATTATTTTCCAGTTGATCAATCAGAGGTTGTCCAGAGACACTATGAATCTGCTGTATATTAGGATGCTGTTGCTTCCTGGGTCTTTTGAGCGAGTAAACAACCAGCCTGCTCTCCTTTCTCATATAATCTATATTGTAATAATAATAACACAGCAAAAACTTTGTAAATGTATCAGTTGAAAGTGAGCCAAACTCTTACTGAAGACAAATTCTCTCGTTATAAAGGGAGAGGGTGCAATCGAGTGATGGGCAACACTCAGTTGCACTGAACTGCTTCACCAGAACTTGTGAAACGTCTTTATATTTACACCACAGAGCAAACTATGCAAGAAAATAACAAAAGATACAAATGACGATTTATTTTAGCATTACAAATGAATGATAAGAATTGACTTACATATGTTTATATACTGATTACAAATTATTTGATGCATTCAAACTCTTTGTTTCTCTAATTGCCAGAGTCACTTGAATGAACTGCTGACCAGGAAGTGGCTGACAGGCTCTCACGCTGTGGATACCATCTGTGTGACAGTGGAGGACTATTTCAATGACTTCAACAAGATTAAGAAGCCCTTCAATCAGGTAGCATGACTGTCACTTAAACACTTCAGGTCGAGTTTTTGCAAAAAGTCATAATAATCCTGTGAAATTGAAGAACGATGTTTTCACTGAAACCAGCATGTAGAACTGTGCTATTTACAGAGCTGTAGCACAACTCTACTCTGAGGCCTAACCTGCATGATGTGGTGTGTGCAGGAGATGACGAGCGAGGCCCTGCGCAGGGTGGTAGTCGAGTACATCAAAGCGGTGATGCAAAAGAGGATCACTTTTAAAAACCCTGATGAGAGAAAAGAGGGAGCTGAAAGGATGATGAAAGAAGCCGATCAGTTCAAGTTCCTCTTCAGAAAACTGGCTGCGGTAAGTTCACGTCTGTGCAGTGGTCTTTGGTATGGAAATATCTGGACAGTTATGTGTGTGAGTGTTCTCTCTGTGTGCTTTAGCTTCAATATTTCGTCGTTTTCATTTTGATAATTACTGCTTATAGCTCATGAAAATCAAAAAATCCAGTATCTTGAATTACTACAATATTTCAGATTAAGCAAAAAATGAACTACAGTAATGTCTGACTTTCTAAAATATATTTAAAATGTATATTAATTTACACCATAATACCGCATTCATTTTTATATTGACGTAAATGAACTTAGACTTGACACGTTAACGTTGTGTTTTGGGTTTTTGTGTGGATTTTCTACCCTAACTCTAATTAATGTACTGTGGAGAGTTTAACAGCCAATCAGATGATGCACACTCGTCACACAGCAGCACTATGAAAATATTCTTGGTTCTTTTTGTTTTGTTTTTTAACCATGTAGGGTGAAGACACAGACTGGCTTTGTGGTGCCGTCACTGCTATTGCTGAAGTGTTCAAGCTGACGGACCCCACATTATTGTTCCTGGAGGTCTCCACACTGGTGTCTAAATATCCTGATATCAGGTACACAGTCACATGCTAACACTGACAAGCATTTCACTTGTTATCAGCATCATTCCCATATTTTCAGCATGGTACTTTAGACATGTACACTGTAAAGTCTCATTAGTTCCCAGAACTCAAAGAACTGTGCAAACTCGTAAAGCTTACTTAAGATGACTAAGTTAGGACAACTTATTCATCACAAGTATGCAGTACTAACAATAACTTGATGTGTCTGACTGTGACTGTACTAATTGTTTACCCACTGACAAACATTTCAAGTTCTACTAAATTAAAAATCAATTTGCGGTAACTTAAAAAATCACATTATGTTTTATCATCCTAGATATTTCTAGTACAACACTTATATTAATATTACACTGTATGCAAATATGATTCACAACAAATAATTAACAACACTTCCTGTAATGGTGTTAAAATCAGTCTTTATTTTCAAATGAAAAAAAGTTAATAGAGAAAGAAAATATGAGCCTGGACACAAACAAGTATACTGCCATCACTGTTATAATCTTACAGTGAAACTAAGTTTAGGCTTTCTACACCATCTACTGTGGGAATGTGTGGTACTGCCACTGTCAGTTTAGGCCTAAAGAGATATGTGTTTAAAAAAAGACCAGCTAATTTAAATACAATCATTACATGCTTGTTAAAAGCTAACTTCCAATATTTAAAGTTTCTAACATTCATGGTCAAGGAGTTGCTGATAATAATGAACAGTTTAAAAAAAACAGTGAAAGTCTGCTAGTAGAATGAAATAGGATTTCTTTCAGTTTGCGAGAACAGTACTTCCTGCTATCAAAAACTGACATAGATGCAACGCTGTCTAAAGCTGGATTTATTTTATATATCTACCTTACATCATGTATGCCTTTGGACTGTGGGAAGGATGTACTCAGAGGAAACCCACATGCTCATAGGGAGAACATAAAACCCTGACATAAAAAGGCCCCAGCCAGGGTTCAAGCCATGAAACCTTTTACTGCTAAATGACAGTGCAACCATTCGGCCACCATGATGCCCTCACGAGTGATGACCCAAACGCAGAATGCAGGAGAAAGACAGACTCCATGGCAAATACAGGGAACCAAAATGGAGATCCAGAACTGGTACTAGGAACCAGGGGAACTAAATCAAGCCAGGGCAGCTTATAACAAATTTATAGTGGAATAAAAATTCAAGTATTCGCCATGTTTAGTGCCATCTTTTGTCAGTACAGAATGTTACATCACTGGCTTATTTGGTTGGTTAGTTGCGGCCAGTAGGTTTACATAAGTTCATGTTAGCTTACTAATAACAGAACCAGTAACTTGGGAGAATATAAGGAGACTAAAATAAAAAATCTGTATGTTCCATAAAGCACTTTATAAATGAGGACTGTGTAGAGGAGAGCCTGTTTCAGTCACCAGTCTGCCAAGCTGGGGTCCAACACTCCAGCTTTTCCTCGTTAGGACGGGTGTACTGAGCCGAGCAATCAGCTGGCAATGCAGATGTTCGCAAGATGTTCGCAGCACTATTTTATGCAATAAAATAGCAAACAACAGAGAACCAATTACTGCTAAAGAGACAGAGAGTGAAAGTGGACAGTAGGTCTATTATCTTTCTAAAACCTAATGTAAATGAACTCCAGGATGTAAATTAGCCTTTGTACGTGTAGTGCTTCATGTGCACTTTACATTTTTTCTGGTTAAAGTGGAAGGAATGCATACAAAGGTAAACATCAAAGAAGTGATTAAAATCCCACTCTGACTCCAGGTGGGAATTTGCTCTTGGTGTCGATTTTTTCATGCAATCTGTTTACATCCTGATGAAGGCACACACGCTGAATCATGTTGGTGTTCTTTCTGTTAAGCATGACCATGCCATGAGAAAAAAAGCATTTAAAGCTTTGTTTAAAAAGAGAGTGCCTTTCATATCAAAAAGTAATGTTGACGTGTGCTGCTGGGTGCCTCTGACCTGAACACTCAGTGAGCCATGACGGTGCTACCAAAGCCCTCAGCTGGTACACCACAAAGGAACACAGCATGTGTCTATAATAAGTTTGCCTATACGTGGCTGAGGCTGTTTGTCCCTCCTGCTGTCTGTAGGGAGGAGCACATCCAGGCTCTGCTTGCTGTACGTGGTGATGCCAGCAGGGAAATGCGGCAGATGATCATCGGAACGCTCAGTGAGAATAAAGTGTCACATTCTGGAGTCACACGGTCCATTTTTAAAGACATCACTGTGCCCACCATTACCATGACGACCATGACTACAATGACCTCCATGGCAACCTCAAAGCTGCTAAAATAAAGCCTATTTCCATGTCCAGCACCTTCGGTCACACTAGCGTAACAAAAGATATTTTTCACTGGTTCTTACAGCCTGCTCTGTTTTCTGTATTCACTCATTTTGTTCCTTTTTTCCTCATACTGATCACATGCCTGCTTAAAAAAAACAAAAAAAACAATTTATATTGTAAAAATTGACTGCATTGTGGCTTTAATTAGAGGTGCAAAGCATCACTAGACTTTATTGTCCTCTCCTTTTACTGAACTTCCCTGTTTTACTTTGTTTCTTGTTAGTCATGTTTCTTTACCTTAGCTGTCCTCGGACTTGTGTACAGCATTCAGTTAACTTGTAAACAGTTTTATTTTTATTAGTTGATACTTCGAATTAGATGTATGGACTGAGCATGAAAAGAAATGGAACAAAAGCAGGATACCATAAAAGAAAAATAACTCAAGAGGCCCTGGTATTCAAGTGTTTGTTTGTTTGTTTTTATATTTCATAGAAAGTTCACATGAAAAACAGCTGGATCAAAAAGACACGAGAGATTTATTAAACCAACGAGACGAAGGTTCCAGAGAATCAGTAGATGCTCTCCTGTTCAGCTCCGGTTGCTGAGATCACTTTCATTGCTCCATCCATTACCTTCTAGTTACTTCGTTCAGTGTCATAGTTTGGCTGGACCCCACCCAAGATCAGTGTTTCCCAATGTGCCGTGAGAAATGATCAGGTGTGCCGTGGAAGATTATCTGGTTCCACCTGATTAGTACTCTAAGCCATCGGCGTGAGTAACGGGCAGAACAATTACATTCTCTTCCACTAGAGGGCAGTACAACTACCTGCTCTGATTAAAAGGGTTGCCAACTGCCAGTAAAACAGAAGAAGGCAAAGAAGAAATCACATAATAGTCATGCTGTGAGCGAGACAACGCAGCGCGTAATAGCAATAGATAAATATCTGAAAAGAAAACGTAGTCAGTCTGACCTGGGTCCTGGAGAAAACTCCGACCCAGATGAAGGCTCTACCATGAGTAGTGCTCAGAAGAAAGCAAAAATGGTATACTGGGGACAAACAGCCAATTCCATTATATCTGATGTGTGGAAAACACTGTTTTGGGTGCATGTTATGATGTTAGATGTTATGGGACAAGAGGTGGGGTTCACCATGGACAGGTCACAAATCTGTTGCTGAGAGATAACCGTGTACACCTACAGCCAATGAACCTAACTTGCATGTCTTTGTGGAGTGTGGGAGGAAGCTGGCATGCATGCAGTTTCTTTACAGTGCTGGTGTATAATAGTGGTACATTTTAGAAACGGAGCATGCTGTAAATACTGACAGTGGGTAAAAGTACACAACAAACCAATTCCCATACGTCTGTATCAGTGCTTGAAGTGGGCCGGAACGCAGTTCCGGAACTTCTGTATTTTCGTCTTTTGGGTTCCGACACTTTTTTTCTGCGTTCCGGTACTTACTGAATAGACAATATCACAAGACCGATAAAAGACTACATTAGAGTTCCTGAACTTATTTTTTCCCACTTCAAGCACTGGTCTGTATGGAGATGTTTAATGATTGATGCAGTCCAAGTCGTGATCCTGGAAACTCCAGCGAGTGGTCAGCAGCCATGCAGCCCGTGTCCGGTGGAGGGCGGTATAGAGACGGTAAGCTTGTTAAGCGTCGTTGTTAAAGAAGACGCGAGGCGGGGAAGAAGAAAGAAACAGGACGTATTAAATCTGTGAATGTGCAGATTGCTGAAGATGAATAAACCTCTTTAGTTTCTGTCACGGCCCAATTATCAGACCGTGTGTCTGCTCGGCAAACCTACTGAGAGTACAGACAGCTGATCCTCCGCTGGGTAAGACTGAGAGCTTCACGATATGGCGACTTTTGTTTACTGCCGGCCAGAGCTAGCTTACTTTAGGTTCGCCAAGCAGCTACTGGTACAAGTAGTATTTGAGTGAGACGTCTTTCACTGGGGGCTGTAGTGCTCTTGCTGTTACCATTGGCGCCTCTTTCGGTGCTTTTAGCCGGGTAGTAGCAGCTACCAGGGGCTCCGCTCAGAGAAGTGAAGCTTCAGATGGTAGCCGTGGCTGAAAGGCATTCTTCCATTTTACCTTTAAACCTCTGCAGTCTGCCTGTTTTCAGACTGTCTGTATATTTAACTTGGAGATAAAAGTGCGGGACACAAGCTGTTGGTCTTCATGTTCAGACGACACGGATCATGATGAGCTTTTGTTGGTCGGTGCCACACTGGAGTACATACTGTGCGCAGGGGGGGGGGAGGTCTGAACTTAATCTTTCCGTTCAAAATATTGAAAGGTAGACTTTTTGGAGAAAAACGATCAAACTTGGAAGAATCAAATGTTTTCCAGTTATTTGGTTGTGAGGTCATAACTTGCCTGCCTTTGAAGAGTGGCACTGCTTTGAAAAACCTCTGTTTTATTGTTGTAATATATGTACTGATTTGTCTAAATCGTGTCTCTGGCTTATGCCCTCCAGACTTAAATAATACTCATATCAAAAGACTAATACTGAGGTTGAAACTAATAGAAATTAAACTCGCGTAACTAAAACTAAACATTTACAATCAGTAAAACTGAAGCGAACCCACTCTAGAAATTAAAC
>VOQK01002969.1:0-11934 GCA_015052645.1 Benitochromis conjunctus | reverse complement strand
GGTTCTTGTTGATAATGTGGTTTTTGTTTTTAATCCTCATGTGCCAGAGCAGGGACGGGGCTAAGGGCACCAGTATACCCTCTGCATTGGTCACTTCACTTGCTGCCGCAACATCAGCACACACTCGCTTCCATCGCTGCCTGCAGTTAAGGTGCAGGAAGCCGCTGTAGTATTTTCCTGTGCCATAGATGTCACCACTCAGATAATACCACCGTGTAAGTGCTGATATTGGAAGAGAAGAAGTCAAAACTGGAAGCAAGGACTTTGTGGAAAAAGGTTTGCTAAAAACTTGGCAAAGTCTCAAGTTTTAAAACTGTTCCCCTTTAACTCCTGAGCTGGAATATCATTAAAACAGCAGTAAAACCAACACGATGGCCATGGTGCAACGTGCCAGGTTACAAAAGTCAAGAGGTAGAAGCACCACGGACAGTATGGCACGCATCAGGTGATGTGACATCAAACCCAGTGTACAGGGGGATAAAAACACCATAACACCCCCCCCACCCCCCATCCCACCCGTGAGCCCTGTCTGACTGGTTGTTGGGACCCCTCTGTGCCAGAGAAATGCATAAATGTTAATCATAAATAACTGTTTTCAATTTCAGCGTTATTTATATAGCACCAAATCACACTAACAGTTGCCTCAAGGCTCTTCATATTGTAGTAAAGACCCTACAACAATACAGAGGACTTAGTTTCCATCCTACAAACCAAAGTGCTACATTGGGGTGACGCGGTGCTGTGAGGTTGTTGAGATACGCCCTGATTATTCAGGACCTTGTATGTGAGGATCAAGATTTTAAATTGGATACTGAATTTAGCATGAAGTCAGTGAAGAGAAGCATGCTCTCTTTCTAGTCCCAGTCAGTACTCTTGGTACAGCATTTTGGATCAGCTGAAGGCTTTCCAGATAATAACGACTTACAGTAGCCCACTCTGGAAGTAAATGAGTCATATGAGGCAGCATGGTGGTGCAGGGGTTAGCACTGTTCCTTCACAGCAAGAACATCCTGGGAACCGACACCACCCATGCATGTTCTCGCCAGATACTCCAGCTTCCTCCCACAGTCCTTGTATAGCGCTTTTCTGCTCTGAGCATTCAAAGCACTTCATGTAACTTACCTCGTTCACACGAGCACGTCTTACTATGAAAGTACTTTCTAACATTCACACACAGCTTGGGGTTCAGTATCTTGCACAAGGATGGGCAGACTGGAGCAGCCAGGGATCGAACCGCCAACCTTCCGATTAGCATTAATGCTAGACCCGCCCTCCAAACACTTGCACAGCCTTTGCTGTGTGATATCTGGGATTACTTTGTTTGCTTTTATGTCTCATTCCAGCAGGGCATCCAAAACGCTCCATTCAGCACCAAACTGTTTGCAATCTTTGTTTCAAAAATATAATGGCTGAAATGATGATTCATCTTTACTTTTATTAAAACATTCAGTTTCTCTAAAGTCAAATGAAATGAGCTTGTGACTAATGCGACACTTTGGAAGTGTAGTTTCTTACCTGTTGTTAAGAGTATTCAGTAATCGTCTTATGGCTGCCACACAGGCACATCTGAGGCACTTGGCTCAGTTTGAAACAGTTATTAACTGCAGACTTTCTCTCTGCTAAATTGAGGATGCAGTGATTTTGATACTTAATGATGAAGCTAATAAGCAGTGGCTGTCTTCACTCTTTCAGGTTCACCAGACTTTCTGAAGTTTCTCCAGTCATCCACTCATCATGGTGGAGTACTACCAGGTTTTAGGAGTACAGAAGGATGCGTCTGCAGATGACATAAAGAAAGCGTGAGCTGAAGTTTTAAAATGTGGTCCTAGCTGAGAAACCTGCCGTCAGGCTGCAGTTTTCTCAAACTGTATCTGTTTTTTGTGCTTTATTAACAAAGTTCTGAAGGAGTTCAAGCTAATGGGGAAATTGATTCAATTCAATTCAATTTTATTTATATAGCGCCAAATCACAACAACAGTCGCCTCAAGGCAACTCTTCAGAGTCTTCACTTTCAGTTTGGAGCTGCACACGTTGTCTGCCTGGGAGCTGATTAAGCTGTCCTTTATCTGAACTGGCAGTGAGAAGAGTAATGGCTTCCCCTGTGACGTGAACCTGCACATGAATAACATAACACTTAACATGGCTCTTTTCGCCATGCTGACACATACTGGCACATTTCACTTTGAAACCTGGTCAGAAAATTCAAGTCACAAGTGCTCGTGTTTTGCTCTTTTACATATGTGATTTTTCATTGAAGGGCTTCAGTGCTTTAATGATAAAAGCCCATTCTTTCATTGTTTTCACTGCAACAGCACCTCTTCATTTTCTGCCTGAAATGCTCTATTTTTACTTGGTTTTAAGCCCCTCCCCTTTCTGGTGTGCAGGTACAGAAAGCTGGCCCTGAGGTGGCACCCAGATAAAAACCCAGAGAGCAAAGAGGAGGCTGAGAAGAAGTTCAAGGAGTTGTCAGAGGCTTACGAAGTCCTGTCTGATGGTTTGTATCACAGCTGTGTGCGACGGTGTGTTTTCATTGAGGTCAACTCGATTAAAACACACAATTCTGTCTCTTCCTTGTATTTCTGTATTTTATTGTATTTATTAACGGTGTTTCCACAGTTTTTATTCAGCTTTTCAAACTTGTCACTTTCTTGTTTTAGTAAACAAGAGGAGTATATATGATCGTTATGGCAAAGAGGGGCTGACGGGGAGCAATGGTGGAAGAGGTAACCATTTCTGTAACTGCAATACCATGTTTGTGTGTTTGGGTTGAACACCATACTGGCACGACATAATAATGAAATCATTTTTACAATGTGTGTGAGGGCTTCATCCAGTGCATTTAACATTTTCCACAGAGATTTGCAAATTAGCACATCGTGCGCATAGGGCTTGTTAAGAATTTAGCACTTCCGATATCATTATTATCGATATCACTTATTGATTCCCTTCTGCAACATAATGACATGCTGAGAGGACAAATGTTTGTGTATGTTGGACATATTATTGCACATATTACACACAACACTTTTCTTAAAAGTAATGCAGTACGCTGCTTAATTACACCCAGGAGAAAGACATTTGTTATACTACCTGTTACATTACTCTCATGTTACTGTGTAAAATAATCTAAAACACACTGTCTCATAATTAGCAATACAAACCTGAGGGTACAGCCCCACACACCAACACAAATCCCTGTCCTAATGAGGACATCACAAAGCACAGATGAAAACCTGCACAAAGAGACTTTAAAGTGATCGTCACGGCGATTCTACTGTAGAAACATGAACAGGTACGAAGGGAAGCTGCAGCCTGACTGCTCAGTTTGGTACCTGTTCTGCAGCGTTCAGCAGCGACTCACCTGATCACAGTGCTGGTCTGGGGTCAGCATTTACTCAGCTTTAACATCACTGTGGGTTCTTCGCTAGCTTAGCATTAGCATGCTGCCAAAGTTGTGTTAACAGTATAATGCACTTGTTCCTGTCATGGAGCAGTCTCCACATCACCATCGCGCTCTCATCCTTTTGTGCAATAAAATTAAAAGTCATGTCCATGTCCATGTCCACGCTGGAGACTGCGCCACTGTCACTGAAATCAGCTGATCGTAGCGAGAGTGCGAGAACCGATAAGTGAGATCGATAGGCAGGCAGAACGGCTACCCTGAGGTACTGTCTCCACACTGCTCCCGGGCGCTGGTAGCTGCCCACTGCTTCACTGAGTGAATGGGTTAAAACCATAAAGTGTACATTATTATAATGATTCCAAGGAACTGGGAATCGTTCTAATACTGGGATTCCCATCCCTACATGTTCTGGGTCATGTAGACTTCAGACTACACATGCCAGAAACACGAGGCGTGGCTGAACAGTGTATCAAACACATGCGCACAGTTTGATGTTGAATGGAGCAGATGAAATAAACATGGACATAACCGCCTCTGATGTGATGGTTTATTTGCCGGCTCTGGTCGAATGTAGACTTTTAACATCACTTGTAACTGACTTGATATTTCAGGGGCCCACTTCCACAATGGAGAGCATTTCCACGAACCCTTCACATTTCGTAACCCGGAAGATGTTTTCAGGGAATTCTTTGGTGCCAGAGACCCATTTGCAGACCTTTTTGGTAAGACGTCCATTCAGCTTAATGAAGCTGGTACATCACTGAGTCTGTGACTGCTTTTAGCTTTTAGCTGCATGTTTGAAGACTGTGGGCCTCCTGCTGTGGTTCTCATTTATTCTCCCGCTCTAACTCTTTCTCTTCTCAGGTGCAGATCCTTTTAGTGATGACCCGTTTTTTGGTAGCGGCCGGCGGCACCAAAGCCGGGCAAGTCGTAGCCGGACAGGTGGCTCTTTTTTGGGGGGCTTTGGTTTTCCAGCCTTCGGGGCCGGATTCTCTCCTTTTGACCCAGGTAAGCAGTTTGCCTTTGTAAAGCACACTCTGCTGCAGGGTGGCTGCAAAACTGTTGGCAATGTTTATCTTTTGCTTAAATTAATTAAACAGATTTAAATTAGATAGACTTTTTACTTTTAGGCTTTGGTTCTTTTGGCTCCATGAGCGCCGTGGGTCATATTGGTCACATGGGTCACATGACAACCATGGGCAGTATGGGAGGTGGTGGCTTCACCTCTTTCTCATCAACCTCTTTTGGAGGAGGAGGTGGAGAAAACATGGGCAACTTTCGCTCTGTGTCTACCTCCACCAAGACCATCAACGGCAGGAAGATCACTACTAAAAGGTACTGGCCTATCAGATCGCATGTGGCAAAATCTGCCATTGCACACTAAGACTTCACTGTGACTCTTTCATGTGCACAAAGCAGTGTTATGCATAGTACGGTTTATGTATTCTCAGTTATCGTGCACAAATCTTTAACCTCCTAAGACCCGAACTCTTTCATGGCATGCATTTTTAATTCCTCTTTGCTATTTGGGCTGATTGGGACCTGATGAATGTAAAAACAAAGATGATCTTTTTACCTGATGTAGTTTCTGAGAAAATGATATCCACATATGAGGACGTTCGGTTTAAATGTTGATAGTCACAATTGAGTAATGATGTGCAAAACTCTTTATTTGGTGTCTGAACACAGCAGCATTTTTCCTGAGTACGAAAACAAAATGAGAAACAACAATTGTGCCCCTTTGAGCAAAATGGCTCATTTGAAGTGCTGCTAACAGTTGCAGGAAGACGTACATCTGTAACAACGTACAAAAAGGAAAAGATTTCTGAACATCGCAGGAAACATGAAACATTTCACTCCAAAACTGCTACAGTTTGGGAACATGTTTACACCTATGTGTGTAAAATTTAGTATTAGTATCTAGACAACCCAAAATGTGATGTCCACATATGTGGACGTCCGGTCCTAGGAGGCTAAGTTATTGCTGCTACATTGCTTGTGCGTTTTTAGCTCAGTTTTTGGTAGATAAATAATGACATGGTGTAATATGTCATGTGTTGTTGTTTATTTCAGGTTATCTCAGGTTTACCAAATTTCAAGACTTGGTAAGGACTAGATTTTTTTTTGACCCTGGAATTCACAGAGGTTGTATTTCTTTTTTACCATGACTGCGAATTTCAGACCACTGACTGGTGAGATAAGCCATAGTTGAAGGCTCCCCCTTGGCATGAACACAACAAAGTGCTCAGGCTGTTGACCTGGAGCCAAAGGCCACTCATCCCAATCCAATCAAGCATCCATTGGAAGCAGTAAAACAAGTGACCCGCAACCATCAGAAGCCCAAGGAACCACTGACAATGTGCCAGTTTTAGATTGTACAGGACAAGTCCAGACCTTTTGTCTGTGCCCCAAAGGGTCAAAGCTGTGTTGGTGGGACACTGGGGACCTGCACAGTATTAGCTGCTTGGTGTATGTTCACATACATTTCTAAAAATGTAATGTTACATTTAAACAAAGATTCACGATTGCAAACAAATGTTTGTGGTCCTGGGTGAATTACATATTCAGTATAGTTTGTAGCTGAAAAGCATACATGTTACCAGCAAACTTTTAAAACAAGCCTTTCTTCAGTTGTTAACTACTGAAGAATTCCCATTAATGATTGTTTGTATTATTTGGCTGGTTTGCCTAGCGTGCAGAGCAGGTGGAGGGGCAAGGGGGAGTTGCTAAGCAGAAGGTTGGTGGGTCATCCAGTCTTGATGCTAAAGACACTGAACTTCCATCAATGTGTCATCGTAGTGTGGATGTGAGTGTGTGACTAGAAAAGCAGTCCATTTACCCTGAAGGCCAGATGAGTGAACTGAACCTCAGTTCTGGAAGGAAACATTCCAGTTATTATGAATTAGTATACTGAATTTATACACCTTCTTAGTCTAGTTTTAACAGTGTATTATGTAGTACATTGCAAAACAACAATGAATTTTTGCAGTGAATTGATACAAATGATAGCAGAAAGCAGTGCTATATGATTGTTGTTTTGTTTCTGTGACAGAGAACTGCGCTATTTGTGGAATATTCCGTATCTCAGCCCACTGCCTCACCTGCCTCCAGGGGCTGTGCTCAGACTGTGACAGACTGTATCACTCCTACCCTGAGAGAGCCAACCACCATCGAACAGCTGTCACGTCATCATCTTCACCCAAAAAGAGGAGCAGTGACGCGTCAGGAGAAACAGTTCTTGGAAAAATGTACTTGTGTAAAGAGTCTGTCTTGCAAGTGTGCAGTAGTCCTCAGAAGTGGAAGTCTAGTACTTGAGCCAGTTAATACTAGAAGTGTTGTATATATGTATATATAGACGTAAATATCACAATGCTATATTTTGAGATAGAAGCTTTTAGCAGCGTATGTGTCAAGATTTCTGATTTGAGGTGTTGCTTTGTTGCTGCTCAGGTTCATTCTATCTTTTTTCCCTGATCATGTCTTTAATCTAGTTCAGTCAAAGAATATTGCTGAAATGATATTGCTGGTTTAACTTTTTTCATCTGAAATTACTTTTCAAGTTCTTCCACCTGGCGTTGCCTTCACTGTACTAAAGTCAACTCTATCCAGGATGTGCTCTGTGAAGAGTGTGAGCAGCCTCGCTTGGAATCCCTCGGCTCTAAAGAGGATGGATGTCAGCCTGCTAGTATCATTGGTCTGTTATCCTCTGGTGTATCACAGGCTCTAGCAATAGCATATTGTTATGTCTTTTTCTCAATAGAAATTGATGGATGGCACAGTGCTGCACTGTTTCCTAGCGACATGGACCTTCTTGGTTTAAGATAAGACAAGATAAGCCTTTATTAGTCCCACATGTGGAAAATCTTTTGGTTATCCACACAGAAGTTAATGTAGTCCGAAATGCAGGTCACAAGGCTGTCGATGTCCTCCCCGTGGTCGTCACAAAGCACCTCCCACACAGGAGACTCAAAGCAGTCCTTAACAGCCTCCTTGCTCTCCTCTGACCATCTCTGCACTGTGCATTTGGCTGGTGGCTCATCATGTAATCATGTATCACTGGTGAGTCCAGTGATACATGATTATAGTCCCTGGATATTAAAAAAAAGGGCTCTCTGAGATTGCGTTTGCAGTCTGCTGACCACAGAGCTCCATCCGAATTGGCTGAGGGGGGGCATACGCTGTTATCGGGATAACATGCGAGAATTCCCTGAACCAAAGCCCTGCCAATAGTCAATATATCAGTATCTGCATTTATAACTGCCAATAAATTAAATTTACTAACACAGAGGAACCCTCCTTCAACCATGTTATCAGTGTTATTATAACATAGTTTGTCCACCAGAGTGCACTCTACAGCCTGTCAGTTCTTATTTGGAACCAACAAGCAGCTGATCTGAGTTGTCGGGCAGAACATAAACAAGTAACCTACGACTTGTTCAAGCAGGAAAACGACATTTTTATTATACTACATTGTCATTATCTTAGTTAAGTATTCATAAAGAACTACATATAAGATCTACATATAAATCTGTTTATGATTGCTGTTTTAAAAACTTCCATCATTTAATTTGTCATCATTTTTGTTCTTTGTAACAGAGAAATTCTCACAAAGACGTCTGTAAGAATTTAGTTGTGAAGCTCAGTTTGAGTATTTGGATGAGTGTAACGTGATGTGTGTATTTGTCGCTGTTTTTTTAGACTGGCAGTGTAAGAGCTGCACTATGGTGAATGCAGCCAGTAGTATTCTGTGTGAGGTTTGTGAACGACCTCGTTTGGCGACGCGACCTCCAGTGACCCCATCACACCCACCCATAACCCCGCCCAGACCACCAGCACCAGTACTGGGGATGCCCGGTGACCCTGACAGTCAGGTTAGGTGTGTGAGTGTGATCACATTCCTGTGCTCGTCTTGCTAGCAATCTGTTTACTATATCATTACAGCGATTATGGCATGCTGTAATTATTAAAGGTACTGCGCTGCAGTGATTTAAATCATATCTGTTTAATAATTCAATTTTTCTTTATAGTGCCAAATGACAACAACAGTTGCCTCGAGGCACTTTATATTGGTCAAGACCCTACAATAATACAAAGAAAACCACCAAAATCATATGACATGATGATGACTCCAGTATATTTATGTAACAACAATGGACTGATTCTTATATAGCGCCTTTCTACTCTCTTGTTGCACTCAAAGCACTTTATACAGCATGCCACATTCTCCCATTATCCCATACGCTTTAAGTGCTTACTAGCTAACATTCACGCAGACTGGGGGAGCCAGGGATCAAACTGCCAACCTTGCGATCAGTAGATGACCTGCCACATATGTATGCTCATACTGTAGATGTGGGCCCCCTCCCAGGCCCCATAGTGGGGGTTCCAGGCAGGCCCCATGTACATGTACAGTCATGGCCAAAAGTTTTGAGACCATTTCCCATTTCCAATAGTTATGTAATTCTCAAAACTTTTGGGCACGACTGTACAACGGTCAATGATCACTGTGGGTTATGGTTTTCATTTTGAGGATTTAATAGTGTGAGTTAGATATGATCATCTTTCATGATCATAACTCTTTGTCAGCCTTTTAATGGTGTGGCTATTCACTGTGGTTAGTGACTCCCTTTCTGTAACTCTGCTCTAGTGGGTGTGTCAATTCTGCACCTATCTGAACTACTCTCCGGCTATGGTGTGTGAGATGTGTGACCTGGCTCGCCCAGAGCCTGCACCTCTGCCAGTGAAGCTCCGCCCCCCCTCTCCTGTTAGACGTGTTCCTGCTCTGCCAATCAAACCGAAAGAACCTGCTCCTGAAGATCTGGACTCCTGGAGGCAGAATTTGATAAAGGAGGAGGGGCTAAAGCTGATTCAACTAATCAGAGCAAGTCGCCGTACTGTCATTATTTCTAGATATAGATTACTTTTAATGTTTTAACACAAGTTTATTTGTTCTTTATATCTGTGTCAGCATGGGGAGAAGAAAGGAGTGAGTCCAGAGGAAGTATACACAAGCATGAGGGTAGCTGGAGACAGCAACATCTTGCCCTGCAAGTGGTTAAAGACTGAGCTTCCCCTGCTGTTAGACCAGATCAGGATGTTGGTGGCAACATCCTCTCTTCAGTCATTTTCTGATAAGACCCTAACTGAAGTAAACGAAGTCAGTAACCTTCTCAAATCAAAGTCCTGTTAAACCTGACAAATCACTATGATACGTTTCCCTGACTATAGTTCTGTGTTTTCTGAAAGTAAAACTGTCTTGTTACACAGAATAACATGACACAGGATCTCGCCAAGGAGGCTGGCAAAGTGGTAGATCTTGCAGAAACAGAAAGCGTGATCCAGCTTTCCAGAGCAGAAGCCAAGCAAGCCTGGCTTACAGCAGGGGGTGACACAGAGAGAGCCGCCAGGCAAGCTCTGAGAGACAGACTTGCCAAGGTGATGTCTGGTCATTTAGGATTGTGCACTAATATTCATGACTCTACCCTCTGTGTAGATATTCATTTATATTTATATATCCTATCAGGTAAAGGAGCTGTGTGCACTTGGCTTTAGTGATGAAGCTCGCTGTCATGAGGTTTTATGGCAGAGTGGGGGTGAGGTAAGAGGAGCCTTGGCGTTGCTACAGCGACCACTTCTAGAGCCCTTCCACAAACGCATCTGGAGTGAGAAACCCAAGCCTCCTGTCGATATCCACCATCCCGACAAGCAGGTGAAACCACAGATGTAGGGTTTAATGAAATGTGTGATGTCACTCATTGGTTTACGCTGGGGCCAGTTTAAAGCCCACGTTTTTAGTTTATGGCCACATCGGGGGGGTTTCTTTGGAATGTGTAGGTTTTTTCGAATGCGTGTCCTCAGTCATCCTCGTTTCTTTATATTTTGCTTCCAAGGAGTCAGGCTTTCTTGTCATTTTTTAAAGTGGTCATTAGCAATTGTTCGATGGGCTTTTTGAGGGTCTCTCATAGTTTTTCTTTAGACATTGCTGTTTTTTCGGTCATTTTCAGTCCAGTCCTTGTTCTTGAGCAGCCTGTTATAAAAACACATTCTTTGATTTGAATCTACCAAAAATGCCAAAGATAACAAATTGAAGTATAAAACAGTATTTTGCACCAACAATGTGATTCCCAAAAAGCTATAAGCTGAAAACTTAGCATAGTGTGCAGTGTGTCCATAGACACACAGACAGCAGGTGAACTTTATCTGAAAGTCATGTCTCTAAGAAACATTGCAGAAAGAATCCAGCAAAGATCTGACACAGGAACGTGTCAAATGATCCAGTTACTGTTCGCAAAGACCTCATCAGAACTGGTGGCAGTACAAGGGTGGCAGTAAAGAAGCCGTTCTTAAGGAAGGGAAACGGGGAGAAAAGTCTGTGGTATGCCAGATCCACTGTTCTGAAACTAAACTGTTGTAATGAATCCAAATGTGAAACTTTTGGTTCAATCATCATCTGTATGTAAGAAGCAGGTGAGGAGAAAGATACAGTAATAGTCCATTTCCAAAGCTGTAAAACACAGTGTCATGGTTTAGTCCTACATTTTAGCCCCATGGTGTTGGAGAGCTTGTCAAAACTGAATTGTGAAAATCGGATTTTGATCCACTATTTAATACATCTAAAAAGAGTATGATTGAGAGCAGCTTTATTTTTCATCGTGGCAATAATCGCAAACACACTGCCACTGCAATTAAAGTATACTGAATAGAAAAATACATAATGTAAGACTATTAGTCATGTATTGACCTCTCCAGAGCCCAGACCTCAACATTATTGACGTGGTGTGGATTATCTTCACAGAGAATGGGGGAAAAAAAGACAGCCAACATCCAAACAAGAGATTTCAATTCCCTTCCATTTATATAGCTCCAAATCACAACAACATTTGCCTCAACATTTGCTTTATATTGTAAAGTAAAGACACTACAATAATACAGAGAAAACCCCAACAGTCAGATGACCCCCTATGAGTAGTGCTTGGAAGAAACCCCCAGCAGAACTAGGCTCTGGGAGGGCCGACCATCTGCCACGACAGTTTGACGTTGAGTGGAGAAAGACAGGACAAAACATGCATGTTGGAGCCAGAGATGAATCCATCCATCCATCCATCTTCCTCCGCTTATCCGGGGCCGGGTCGCGGGGGCAGCAGCCCAAGCAGAGAAACCCAGACCTCCCTCTCCCCAGCCACCTCCTCTAGCTCATCCGGGGGAACACCAAGGCGTTCCCAGGCCAGCCGAGAGATATAATCTCTCCAGCGTGTCCTGGGTCTGCCCCGGGGCCTCCTCCCAGTGGGACATGCCCGGAACACCTCACCCAGGAGGCGCCCAGGAGGCATCCTTGCCAGATGCCCGAACCACCTCAACTGGCTCCTTTCGATGTGGAGGAGCAGCGGCTCTACTCTGAGCCCCTCCCGGATGGCCGAACTTCTCACCCTATCTCTAAGGGAGAGTCCAGCCACCCTCCGGAGGAAGCCCATTTCTGCCGCTTGTATCCGCGACCTCGTTCTTTCGGTCACTACCCACAGCTCATGACCATA
>VOQK01002966.1:0-12445 GCA_015052645.1 Benitochromis conjunctus | reverse complement strand
TTGTTTGACAGTCATTGATCTAAGTTTGAAGGATAAACTGGTTTGAAACTTGCCTGCATTGCCAAATGGTGTGGTTTGTAAATTTATAAGAAAAAATACACAGATTATTTTTTGAAATTTTTTTATATTACATCTTCATTCCAATGCAAAAATTGCAAACATTTTGAAGCTCAGATGTGAGAATTTCATGCTGTTCTTTACCATCTACTAAATAACAAAAGAAACAATGAAAATGGCATTTCTACTGTCTTGTACACATAACATTGTGGAAAGTTGTTTCCACTAGAAGCTTTTCATGTTTGTTTGTTTTGCCATCCATAAGTCAAAATTTCGAGTCATTAATTCAAAGTTTCTACCTAATAACTCAAAATTTCCATTTGCTCAATTTCCACTTCGGCTTATTTTCTCAGAAATCTTTGTTAGTCAGTCGATTTTGTGATAAATTTTTGATAATTATACATAATTATTATAGTTATAGTTTGCTTTTGTTTTTCAAGTGGCGAAAACGAGCTTGTTGAGAAAATAGCAGGTAGTCGAAACACTCCCGAACTTGAAACCAAAACTCAGTTAAGGAACGAGGAACTTTGAGTCTCCGAGCCGTCTTTGAATGCACCAGAGAGGGCGGGTCTAGTCAGTTATCTGTAGGCTGCTTCTCGGCCGTTCACTCTGATTACGGCTCCTCAGGAAAAAGGGCGACGATAGGAGGGGAATCACGGAGCTCTTCGCTACTTTGAGAGCACACTTCTGAGAGAGAGGTGAGGAAATAAATGCTTCTATACTTACACTTATTCGGCTGGAGCTCCGAGAGCCTTTTAGAGTGAATAAAGCGTTTGCGACTAAAAGGAAAAGTAGTTAAGAAGCAGCACCGCTTCGAGTGGATAGCTAACCTTAGTTATTTAAGATTCCAGCAGCACCACCTCGGTGAGTTTAAACCTGTTACTTGTTTAGAAGTTTTCCAGCAGTCTTTGGGGTTATTGTTATTTGTTTATTATTGGTATTATTGTTATTTTTAAAAGGGGGCAAAGGAAAAGGACAGACGGAGGACACACCTGTTTGTTTTTCACCAGCCATATCCTAGGGAATATATTGTTGTTGCCTGTCTATCCGCTCGATACTTCCTTGCGCAATTTAACTAAATGGACTTTAACTGTGGCGCCTCAGAGCCTATCTTTAATTGCTGTTAAAAACTTCTTTCTGTTTGGGAACCTGTTTGGCCAGTAAGCGGGAACAAAATGTTTTTGGGTTGGGTTTTTTTGTTCTTTTAGGCAGAAATACTTGGAAATCTTAATTATCTGAATACATGATACTGACTATGTGGCTTTTAAAAAAACATTTAATTATTATTATTTGGTGACAGAAGTCTGCCCTTTCCCCCTGAACTAAAAAAGAAACTGTTTAAAAAAAAAATAGATTAGTCTGTCCTGAGGAAATTCCTCTCTGGTAGTCACCACACCCTTGTTGTGCTGCTCGGCTTCTGTAGCGCAGACCCTCACATCTCAACAGCGACTTGTTCCCTTGTCTTGGCATGTTCACCATAACAAAACTGCACTGCCGGTATTTGGAATTGCGCCAGAGTCAAACCTGCAAAACTCTGCTATGCTTCAACTCAGCTGCTCCCATCTTTCGAGGCTGACGCGCACACTCATGATGTTGCACGTAAAGAATCCTCGAAAACGGGTCCACTCGGCCTGTCCACTGCGTGTGTGTGTGTGTGTGTGTGTGTGTGTGTGTGTGTGTGTGTGTGTAATTGCAACATGAAAATATTTTTGTGGAAGAATGATGCAATATATATGCATTTTTTTTAAAAAGCAGAACTGCTGACCCAGCAGGTAGTGGACAGAAGTGAAAGTGTTGCCCAGTGTAACGAGCACAAAACAAAATCAGTGCAGTGCAGGGAAAAGCAAAGGAAATCCCCGATCTGAGGTATGTATTAAAGGGATGTGGCTGTGTGACGAGATGTAATCCACAGTGTTAGGGCTGAAAAAGTAGGGATATTGTTGTAGACGGTGGGGTGGATATATATTATTAAATGCAGACAGGAAACAGTACCCACACACAGGAATCCATACAGATATTATGAAGTTAAAACATGGCATTAATTAATGCTTTGCAAGGTTTTTCGATAATGGACTGGATAAACAAGATAACCCAGATTACACATATTTCTTACTGTTTATAGTGCGTCATTAATAATCACAGCAAAGATTCCACAAAGAGTTTAAGCAGTGTAAATGTAATAACCAGCTACAAAGGCAAAGGCAGTAAAGGCGTCCTTAGCGGTATTTTCATTACTGATTAAGTTGAGAGTTATTTTCTTGATTAATCGTTTGGTCTGTAAAATGTTGCACGCGAAGAGCCTCGTTGATGCTTATTGTTTTTGCTTGGATGAGGATGATAGATCAAACTTAGCTGCTAATTAATTTTCTGTCGATCGACTGGTTACCCAATCCACTTATTAATCAGAAGCATAGACAGCGTAAAACAGGGATATAGCTTGTGGGTTTGAAAAGTGCCTTGAACTGGTTTTTTTGTTTTTTCATTGCGAGATTGGAAAGAGACTTTTGGTTGTATAGACATCTATGGGAAATCAGCCCTTCCCATGTGACCTCAGTTAACACTTTTCTTATGTCTTTATGGTCTTGGTTGCTAGTTTCAATTCATACTGAGGAAAAAAAAAAAAGAAGTTCATGTTGAAAATTATGGTTATTATTAGAGTCGCAAGTGAGGATTAGTCGTAAATCATTAGCCGATGAGAAGGTTTCACATTTCCTTACTCCAGTCGCTCATCAGTTTTGTTTACGGCAAAAAAGCTCGACTTGAGGGGGAGTAAAAAAAAACAAGTGAGCAACTACACTTTCATTAGGCCTTAACTATTAGTGGAACAGGCCTTGTTCTATGTATAGGATTTAAGATGTCCTAAAATACTTACAAAATAAACCAAATCCTCTGAATTTCCAATAAAAATAAGACATTGTATCCCACTGATGGAACTGCGAAAGATGTGCATGTCCATTTATTTATTTATTTATTTATATTTAGTATGTGACCTTTTGTCTTCTTTTTCCAGTATTGAGGTCAGACAGACAGCTGAATAGCTTTGTAGGTTATGAAAGCTTTCATGAAAGACTAATGTGGATCAAAAGCTGCATGTATGCCTTTATAGCCAGAGGTCCTTTCACCCTGGTGCTTGCACCTCGTTTTGTTCCTCTTGGCATTTGACTGACCCGCTCGGCTGTATTTTTACTTTTCAACGATTGACTGCGGCCGCCTGACCTTTAGGAAGCACGCTACTAGCACTCAATAAAAACGTAAAATGCAAAGGTTTAGGAAGGTGTTGCTAAAAAAACAGGAGGGTTTGCTTAGATTTGAGTGCTGAGATTTGATCTCTTCTCCTTTCTATGGGGAGTTAGAAGGTTGTTAAAACTATAGGTGCTTATCAGCTGATGTGCTCACAGCTGAATATTAGAATGGACAACCTTCCATTAGTAGTGATTTCCAAGAAAGCCAGTCTTTCTGGAAACTGATCAAACTGGAGCTTGTTTTACACACTGATGAAAAAAAATCCCTCTAGGCACATATGTTTTTCTGTTTTCTAGTCATTTGTCTGCGATCGACAAGCATGGCTACATGGAAGGTTGCGTCCGTTGGATGTGGGGTGTACCACACACGGGCAGCATGCAGACAAAAAAAGGGGGGAAAAAAAGTCTGTGTTTCCTGTTTGGATCTTAGGGTTTGAGGTTTCAGGAAGCCTTAAAAGGATAATGTAAACATTTTTTTTTCTTCTGAGGCACTTCAGAAGTACTACCCTCTCAGACTCTTGTGGCCTGTTCCATGTTGAATCAAGATTCCCTTTGAGAAATTGCTTGGATAGACACTGTATTTGCTCCAGCAGAAAGTGTGGCTGCTCTTTGGTAAATGCTTTCAGTTGGTGTCACCAGTTATCAGTTATGATCTTACGTAGTACTGACTGCATAAAAAGCAATTTTAAAGAAGTCCTCTTTACACTGCATTGGCAAAAAATGATGGACTAATCTTAAAAATCAATAATGAACATAAGTTATTTGCAACCACTGTTTATATTCTTTGAATCCTAATCGTTGTGCAATTGGCGCTTCAGTTTTTAGCCTAATTGGACTGCAGCTATTAACTGGATGCATCTTTTCAGACAGTGTAAAAAAATGTTTTGGATTATTCCTGTCAGCCACTAAAGATCATACGACCTCTTTGGCTTGTAGTTCTTTTCGCCTTCAGTTACTTCCAACTGTTGATGGCTAAACCTAATAAGACTTGATGAGCTATTTCAAAGGATTCAGAATCAGTACTAGATTTGATAAAATGCACTCGCTTCTCACACAGCTTCACAGGCTGACAGGACAGATGAGAGACACAGTTGGAGGATTGACTCCATAGAGGCTGTGCACATGTGTGTCAGCTTTCGTTTTCAGATTTCATTTGTGCTGTGTGTGTGAATCAGAAAAAAGCAGGGATGCGGCGCCCTAAGGATATGCAACATTAGCTCCCTGATGGTGACATCACACTGCAACACAGAGAGAGGGAGAGCGCGAGGGATGGGATGAGATGAGGGCTGATTGAGAACAAGAGCCTGGAGGAGGATGGGTAGAAGAGAGGAGCTAAAAGAGCAAACAGAGTTGGAACAGGGTGCAATCAAGTCGGTTCCTTCACCACGCCGAGCTGAGGTGGTGCGTGTCTGTGCATATGCACACTTTATAATCCTGGAAAGCAGAAATGCATTCCTCATTTCTATCCAAGTCCTGATTAGCTATTTTCCCAAGACAGCCCATGACTAATTCAAAGATTTGTTTATTTTATACTCATGGAATATTAATCAAAGGCCTCGTTACTACACTTTAATGCTTTTAAGTTTCTCCATATCGTTTGCTGTTGCAGCAACTCATGTTCTAGTTTTGACCACAGTGCTTCACTTTCCTTTCCTCCCTCCAGCTTTCTGACTTTTTTTTTTGTACTGCAACCAAGAGGCGGGTGAAGGGATGATTCTGTGTGATATTTCTCTCTTTCGTCCTCCACTCTCAGCCGAGTTGTGTGCACTGTGATAAATTGGGTTGGGTGAGTCTCAATGGCTCTGTCCTATTTTGGGCTCCAGCTAGGTTCTCTGACTTCAGCTTCCTTCCCTGGCCTGGATCTTGAGCAGTCACTTCTGGTCTTAAGTTTGATTCAACCTTGAAAATGTTAGCTTGGCTTTAACTTCCCTGTTGGAATTTCTCTAGCTGAAATTCAAGGGAGGAAAAAAGAGCTGCTTCTTTTTTTCCATGGGAAAAAAAAGATATGTAGCTGACCAGTATATTAGGATATACTCTAGAGATAAAAGTCTAAGTAGCTTGGAAAGAAAGTGATTCGACATGAAGACATTTTGCCTCTAATACAAGATGCTTCTTCAGTTCAGAACTGAAGAAACCTCTTAGATGAGAGGGGAAACGTATTTACAAAACTTAAAGAAGTCCAGTCACCTTCTTTGCAAGCTCTGACTACCATGACCTGGATGACTGAGAAACTACATGGACTCCAGGGATAAAATTACCGGGGCCGTCTTCGTCTTCGGCCTGAAAACCCGTGCCCTCATGGCATGGGCACATGTTTTTGTGCTGATGTTGAGAAGGTTTAGATAGTCTGCCACTTCACGGCTGAGTTGCTGTTGTTCCCTAACACTTCCACTTTGCAATAATTCCACTCACAGTCGATCATATCTAGGTGGGAAGAGTTTTCACAAACGGAGTTGTTGAAACAGTGGCATCCTGTTACAGTACACCACTCAAATCTATTGAGCTTGTTATAATAATCTCTTCTTGCAAATTGTATGGCTAGGTGCTTGTTTTTTGGGGGGTTTTTTTGCAGTGGCTTTAAAAACAGTGAATTTGAGTCCTGGGTATTACAGGTGGGTTTGTTTTAACAAAGGAATTCATCAAAACAGATTAATGAAAAAAGAAGATATCCAATCATAAATTGCCAGCTGCAATTTTGAAAGTACTTTTTTTTTTTTTTTTTTTTTCAAGAACCAGTTCAAGATATCAGCCGTAAATAGACAACTGATAATTTAGACTTTGTTTGTTAGTGCTTTGCTTTATAATCATTACGGCACATTTGATTGATAGATTAGTTGATTGGCAAAAAATAATGTCAAAGTTTTTTTTTTAATGCCAATTGTTTAAGGAAATTTGAGAAACATACTGATCACCATTATGCATGACCCCACTTAGGGATTGGTAATTAATCAACTTTCATTTTCATTTTTGAGTTGTTGTTTATGAGAACCGGTTGATTGACTTTATTATTCTGGATTTGGAATGTAGCTGTAGTTTTGTGATATGCTACAAATCCTGTTTGTACCTTTCCTTAATGTGTGATTTATAGTACCAAAAATGTGTTTGTTTGCATATGGGTTTCCACACAGACAGTGTACAGAAAGGGGTTTTCACCCATTGCAAACATGCTGCCATGCACTCTTCCAAAATCCCAACCGCACTGGTCCTGGATAACTATGCAAGTTCACCAGGAATGGGAGAAACACAAAAACCCCATTAAAGATTAAAAATAATTAAAAAAATAAAATAATCATAATACAGCTTGAAAAAGTGTACACAGTGGCTGCAGCGGACGCTTTTGATTGTTTTAACACTCTTTGTAATATTATAACGTCACTCTTCTCCACAGCTACCACAGACAAACCAATGGCAGCATAAACAGGAGTAGCGCACAGACCGGTTGTACTACATACTTTGTACGCTGTCTCCATCAATAGCATACACTCCCTGCAGGTAGACGGATAGTCCCGATTGCCTTTGCGCTGAAGTGTAGTTTTGTCTTCACAGTGGCAGCACGAAGTATCTCGCTGTCGCTGTCATTTTTTTAAATTCTGTTAACATTAATTTGATGTTTATATTTCAGACATCACACAATTAATTAATCAAGAAGGAAATCCTCAGATTGACTTTAAAAACATCAATGATTGTAGGAAATGTGTTTGCTTGTTTTTTGGCAGAAAGAAAGTTAGAGATGCTGGTGGTAGAGGGATGTTCTGTGTTTAGAAGAAAAGGGTGAGGGGTGTTGAAAGTAGGTGAGAGATTCCTCATGGCTTATGTCCTCCCACATTTTTACACAGTCAGACAGGGCTGTGTGTGAGCGCTTAGTGACCCAACATTAATCATGACATGGAATGCACTTTGCAGCTTTGACCAACCAGTGTGTCAGAATGTGAACTGCTAATACCCAGGTAATATTTTTTTTTAACAGCTGTTTGTTCAGACATCACCTGGAAGTGTACGATCAGTTTCTAGTTAACAGGGGTATGCCGTGCTGCTTTTCAGGGAAAAGGAAAACACGGGACGTGAATCTGGTCACATGGAGGACTTGCTGATGAGTAAAAGACTTTTTATGATCAACTAATTCTATATTTTTTCCGCCTTTGGTCAGATCCTGCTGGTAGTCTCTTTAAGTGAAGCTATGAGAGATGTTGTATCCTCTCCCTTAACAACAGGAAGTTCAGAAACTCGCATAATTAAAATATATCTGTTTGCACTCAGCACAAGTATGTTTCTGCCCTTGTCCTGTGCTTCTCTATCAGACGAATGGAAAGTGGGATTGTTGTACAGATCTTCAGTCATATTCAGAGATTTGTCCTGAATCACCCCAGTGTTGGCTTGCCTGTGTGGACCTGTGTACTCCCAGGTCTTCAGTCTGAGTTTGTGAGCTAGTATTTTGGAGACATCCGGCGGGTGACATAACTAACAGGAATGTACAAGGCATGATAATGCCTGTGGCATTATTCTGCAGGGGAGGTGAACGTGCACATTCCTCACATCCTCTCCTTGAGGTATTGGTGACACATTAAATGTGATTAATATATTTTATGTTCAACAGTTCATCTATCAAGCTAAGTGCTCTATGGCTTGAAATATGCAGCCCACAGCTCTAAACATCAGACCTAACTAAGCCTGAAATATAAAACTGATAAGAAGCAGAATTGCTGCCTCTGGGTGACTTTTTTTTCTCAGTATGTTGTCTATACGAACTTGCTGTTGTTTCATTAAGTTAACATAAATCTTCAAACTTGGAGATAATATTTGTTGTTGCGCCCACGCTGGGCATCTCTAGAGGAGATGCCCAGCAGATGATGCAGATGAAGAGTGGGGGTGAAGTTGCATAAGTCGAAGAGTTTATTGAAGGAGAGATGCAAACACTGCAGCAGTTTTAGAAAATAAACCTTTATGTAACAGCATTAGTCTGTGTCAATATAAATGATATTGTCCATTGTAAGAATGCATACTTTAAGAAACTGATATGTCACCCAGCCCTAATCCTTGTCTAGTAAAGTTAAAGTCCTACGTTAATTTTTTTGGCACCCTGGCTACATTGGCAGAGTGAATGAATCAGAAGCTGCATAATATACACAGGTGATGAGCATTATATGGACAATAAAGTGGTTTGTGATGATTTTTGTACTGTTTTGTAGAAAACGGAGAAATGTTTGTTGTGTCAAGAATAAAATATTGACGTTCAAATAGTCACCATTTAAAAAATTGAAGCTCCTCTGGAAACAAAAGCTTTTTTAACCCATATCAGCTCTGATGGTGCTGAACTCCGCAGTACCAATTACGCAAAACAGCTGCCTGTTAACAAAAATCTAAATGCAGCTTCACAGTTGCTTCACCCACTCACAGTGCTGGGCTTTTCAACAGAGCACAGCAGGGTGTTATACAGCAGCTGGCACGCACGAGACATCAAGAGAAGGAAATTGAAATCCATTGTGCCATCTATGCCTCTTCTCCACTTGCACCTACTCAGCTCTACTCTACTGTTCTCTGTCCTTTTCCATTGCAGTTGAGCGCCACAACAATGTGGGCGGGGTCAATATAGCAACATGGCCCAAAAATCCTGTGACGTTATTTGTACGCAACACAAAACAAACAATGGATGACATCGAGGTGATGTTTGTTGTCCTTAATGTTTCACGGCAAATAATTTAGCTTTGTTGATTTTATGTGGGAAAGTTTGGAAATTGTTGTAATAGATTTATTGATGATTCATGAAGTTGATTAAATAATTGAGCTTGTGAGCCAAATAAAACAATATAAAACCATTAAATCACCCTCCTCTGCTGTACATGCTAGTAAATCAAATGGGGTTCTATGTTTAGGTTGCTTGAGTGCCTTGAGTTTGTGGATCCATGTGATTAAAGGTCAGTCCATACTTCAGGAAGAGGATTTTTTTTTTAAGTTTTTCTCCTAGTGTTTCCTGACAGTTTTTGTGGGGTTTTTACCCCCACCACCTGTAGTGAACAAGACTGGCTAATGTGTTACCCCTGCAGATATGAGTCACAACCTGCCAGCGAGGAGAAATGAGGGAGAAAGCGGCATCTGTGCTGCATGTGTGGGGAATGAGAACTTTGTCCTTTGCTACTCCACACAGGGCAAATATTATGCAAGACGGGATCATTCATCCTAAGACACGTGTGAACACGCACGTTGATATGACCTGTTTGAGGCTCGTGTGTTCAGACAGTCGCTGCATGTGTACTATGGCTCGTCGCTCAGGATATGTTGTTGTCATTCTTTTTCAGCTTGGCCTTTGGCTGTGTTTAGCTTGTTCAGCAGTGAGCTTAGTACCACACAGAGCTCGCTTTAGTGCAGTTATTCACAAGTGCATTTCGACATACATTGGTCACATTTTTTTGTAAATGTGATATATGAAGAGCGCCTTGAGGGGAATTTTCTCAGTATAGTTTCTTGGACCCAAAGATTAACAGAGTTGATGTTTAAGGAGCAAGGCCACTCTAACATCACATGGATCCCATTCTTGTAAATGTGACACATCCAAGGCACACTAACTGATTGTTGAACATGGCATAACACGGAGCAATGTAATAAAACTGCAGGGGATTGAGGGTGATATTTCTTGCAATTGTTTTTGTTTTCTTGCTTTTTATGAGGTTAAGGTTGTAGTTTTAAAAATCTATAATGATATAAGTGTCATAAATGCAGCCACATGTACTTTCAAAGCTACAAGCAGTACACAAATTAACCCACCATGCATAACTATGGGAGGAACCCATAGAGGAGCAAGGAGAGGCCTTTGTGCAGTGGTCAGCATGGACAGTGTTAACTATTGTTATAGAAAAATGGAAAGAGCTTTCTGACTTCAGGGAAAATAAGAGACGTTATTGGTGTTTGCTCTAAGGTTGGGCGATCGGACGGATTTATCAGCGATAGGCTGAGCTTTTCACCGATCGTTTTTGCAACAGCGATTTGTTTATTTATTTATTTTCCCCCGATTAAGTTTGCTAATAAAGTTGGTTGAAGCTAAGAGAAGCAGTCAACGGCAGCGATTCGTTTACTCAAACTCATAACAGAAAGAAAGGGAGGGTAAGGCAGCCTATGTTCAGAAAAAAACCCAAAAACATTTTATTTAAATAAAAAAAAACCACATTAGCCCTGCGACAGACTGGCGACCTGTCCAGGGTGTACCCTGCCTCTCGCCCTAAGACAGCCGGGATAGGCTCCAGCGCTCCCCGCGACCCTGAAAAAAGGATGAGCGGATGCGAATGGATGGATGGATAAAAAAAAAAAACACAATGGTGGGGAGAGAAACAAAGAGAAACTGGCTTCTGTTTTTTCCACTCGACCAAACAACAAATACATAATTAAACAAAAAGTTAAAAATCAAAATGTCTCTTCCAGCGAACATTAAAAAAAAAAATCTGACGGAATGTTAAGTCTTTTGTGCGATTTGGCACATCTCCAATGAATAAATAAATAACATGAATAATCCAAAAAGTAGCTATATTAATACTGAAACAAACAAAATAAATTAAAATATTCCAAACAAAACTTATAAATTCTAAACGGGCAAATCATGATTACCTTGCTCCGCCCATCAAAAAGTCACCTGCGTGAATATATCGCCTATCGTCATTTATTGGACTGACGAAAGATTTTACATATCACCCAACCTTAGTTTACTCCTTTTCCAAGTAAAGCTTTATTGAAAGTGACCCAGAGGAAGAAACTCAATGAGGAAGAATGATGAAAATAACAAATAAATAATAAAACTGGTGAAGTCCCACAATCTTTGCTTCTTCCTCTCCTGCATCAGTCACTCTCATGTTGTGACTTACCAGGAAGTCACTTAAAGAAATCTGAAAGATAAGCAAGAAAGATGATTGATGATAGCAGCGGCAATGCTTGGCGCTTATTTAAATACTTAAGGAAGACATAAATAACTTTTAGGGTGTGATGAATTGATGAAAGTTCTCATTGTCTTACCTCCTGAAAGACGCCTCAGTTCACTACTTATCTCTGAGAAGACTCCCCTTGTGGTCAATCTGGTTATCAGTATTTACTTACTGCTGTATTAGTTCATTGATTTGCTTGTGATCTTGCATAATACATGAGAAAAAAATGCAGATGTGTGAATATTTTATAACAGTGTATGGTGTGAATATTGTATGAGGGTTTTACGTGAATTGTTTCTATCCACATTCTAAGGGTAATGGAACACAGCCGATATTTAACTCTTATTTAGGGAACAAGCCCTTGGAGTGCCTGCTCCTGTCCTTGTCCTGGCACAGTATGCACACACAGACACATTAATGCAAAGTAAAGGGGCCATTATCCCCACTAAGCACCATTTGCTGCCACCGTCACAGTGGGGAGTCTGCTCTGAGTGCCACGATCATCAATATGCCGCATTATTTTATCACAGCACAAAATCTACAGGACTAGCCCCATTTTCTGAAGCTTTCTGGGGCTGCGCTGTAGCTGCTAGTCACGTGTGCATGTGTTTCTGGATGAGTTTGTGTGTCTTCCCTCTGGCAGTGACAGTATGATGTATGGGGGAGCAGCAGCCTGCTATCAGAGAGAACAGGTGGCTCTCTCAAGAGACAAACTGACAACACACTGTCCTGATTTAATGTGTATGAGAAAAATGAAAACGGAACAATCGTCTTTTTATTCTCGTGTTTAAAAATTAGTAGCTGTTATTGCTACGAGGGGAGGTGAATGGCTGAGGCCCACAACATGATGGAGGACTAAAATGAAGACTCTTTCAGGGTCAGTGGTTCATTTTAAATAGGCTTACAGAAGCTATTAGAAAATATTAGCTTCAGCTTTTATGACGGTTAAGAGTCCACAATGATGTGGCGGATCATACACAGACCATTTTTAAGGAAACAACTTTTTTATGTTTATTCTATTTTCAATGATATGAGTATTTGATGGGTCTTTGATAAGTAGTGATGAGTCACTGGCCTTTTTCACTCAGAATTTTCCTGGTGGGACTTGTGTGAAAGATAATAAGAGGTGTGGCACAAGTCTGTGGAAACGTCCTGCAGCAGGAAGATGGCGCTAGAAGTAAAAAAAAAAAAAAAAAAAAAAACCCCCCCACAAACAAAAAAACAAAAAAAAAACAAAAAATA
>VOQK01002960.1:0-11745 GCA_015052645.1 Benitochromis conjunctus | reverse complement strand
TGTGAATATGTGCAAGTGGGCTAACATCCTGTGAGATACAATGAAGTGTCATGGTCTGGCACCCAGCTCTTAATTAACAAACTATTAGAGAGGTGGAAACTGAAGCATTGACATCATCAGCACCACACCACATAAACCACCGCACACATGCAGGTACACATTTGTGTGTAATTAGGTGTGGATCCTGTTGACATGTGAGCGGGGATGGTGATAACGATGATTATGAAGTCAAACTGACATCCTGTAAAGAGGCCTGGAGACATGATTATAAAAAAGAAAGAAAGGAAACTCTTTTAAACCTTCAGGCTGTGGGTATGATTTCAGTGAACTATTCTTTTAAACCTTTAAGTAACAGTTGTTAGATATATCAAAGGAAATGCCTGGCACTTCAAATAAAATGTTTTCTGTTGGCGAAATCTAGATGAGAAGATCAGCATCTTCGTTTTGGTTGTTCTATACAACGCTAGTGAAAAATGACATTCTCAGAAGCAAATATCATACAATCAGTATATTCTGCATACCTCTACTTATTCCATGAACCAAGAGTATTATGCGTCAATGTCACTATTTGACAGGTATGGGAGAAAAATGTGCAGCAGTCATACTTTGTGCACATTTCAGAAAAAAGCTCCTTCTGTTCACATGATTGACATCGTGATGTGTGGAATATGATGGCAGCAATCTACAGAGGCAGTCGTGTCTGGGCGCTAGATCATTCAGTCCTCAAATCAGGCCATGCACCAAAGTAAACTCACTTATGTTCAAGTGACATTTCAATCCATCACTTTCATTAAAAGGGCCGTTTGATGGCGACTTTGATGGCTGTAAGGACCTGAAGCAATTATAAAGTTTACTTTTCTCATTGAAAACCACTTCTTCTCCAGGTCCTTTGGCATGGGCGTAACTTTGTGCTGAACATTGGGGGGGGGTGAAGATCTCTGTCTAAATACATACATTTGTTTTAAACGCCAGAGGACCACCGGGATTTGTGCTTGTTGGGTCTCCGCTGCTGTATTGCCAGATGGCAAAAATACCACATGGTGACTCTGCTTATTTATATATATATATATATTCAATCACTTACATCACTGTATTGACACCAATAAACTATACCAACAACTACACACATGACCTCGTAGAGCTAAACCTTGCCGAGCTAAGTATTTGATGGAGCCTACGATCTTCAATAATCCGTACCTTGCTTCCTCGTGTTGTCTGGCAACAGCTGAACAAAGCTGTGAAGCTACAGTCTTCCCTTTTTGAGCATACATGTTCATGGCATGGATATGTAACTGACTTGTTGCATGTCCTGAGAACCTGAAGATAGCCTTTTTCTAATTTCTCAAGTCTACACTCGCAAAGGCAGGGTCACACTTGCTGGCAAATGTTGACTGATTTGAATAAACTTTGGCATCCCTTGTAAAGTGGCACTGCAATGCAACCAAGGAGACGTTATGAACCATTGTTGTTGAAAAGACAACACACATTTAGCTCGCTTCTGCACTGCTATAAACTTAGGCTCAGGTTGTGCAGGGTGTGCAGGTGATGATGTCTGAACATCACATCCTTCTCTGTCCCTGTCATCTGTGTTTGACTGGTTCGTGACATGGGACTCAAGTCCCCGCAGTAAACATGACAGGAAAACTTGTCACTCTCTGAAATAGCTATATATTAAATGATTGACTATGTATGTGACGAATAAAATTTGAACTTTGCAAAATAAAAAAAATAAAAAATCTAATAATGTATCCTTGCATTGTCACCTGCTCATTTGCCTGACTGCTGGCCTCACCATGTGACCCTCTGTGAGGAAACCATACAAACCAAATACAAATCAGTTCAGTGTTCTGACAGTGTGTGCTTGCATGCACAATTATTTTTGTTGTTTTTTTAATGTCTGTTACCTGGTCATCCGTGCCTCCTGTGCTTTCTCTCCCTCTCTTTGGTCACCTGACCTACTGTCACCTCCTCCTTTCTCTCTCTCAACCGCTCGCCCTCTGTCACCTGCTCTCTCTGTGGCTGTGTCCCAAAACCTCGGACGCAGCCGACGTGGGCCGCATTTGTAGGCCGATTACGTCACAGTGATGCAACGTAGGCTGTCCCAATTTGTAGGCTGCAAATGCGGCCGACAGATGCGGCCGACATTTCCCCGACTTTGTAGGATGGGTCAGGGGTATCCTACGTGGCCCACCATAACCCAGAATTCATAGCGCGGCACCGCCAATTCCAGTTTCCACCACTGGCGGCAGCAACGGAGACGGTAAAACCGAGGACGTGGAAGCGGTAAGGGCAGGGAGAAGTGGTAAGGGTGGGAACAGCTGGTGACGCTAATCTGAAGGCTAGACCGTCCCATTTCTCAAGCCTCGCACTTCCGGCCGTCGCGGTTTACGTGGGACGGGTTCCCCCGCTGACCCCAGTAGGCACCCCCGCCCACTGGAACCCACCGAGGCCAGGGGGGCCAAGTTCCATCCGGACCAGGGCCCACGGCAGCAGCGCCGCCCAGCCCCACAGAACCCGGGGCGGCCCACCCGACCTGACCACAGAAGAAGCTATCCCCATCCCATCATCCAATCATCTCCCAGACTACATAAGACAATAGACTCCCAGGACAAGTTCATTCTCCGTCTCTCCTATATCTCTCCCCCACCTGCAGAGTGAACTCCAAAAGAGTGGAGAACACCTGCAAGGGTGTAACATAATATACAGATTTGACTAAATAAGCAATCTGTCAATGTTAAATTTTAATATCCTCCATACATTTTGATGGGTACACATGTGGTCATAGAGAGATAGACATGGGTAACAACAATACTCAGGCAGGATGTGGTGTTTAAGTTGTAATCAGCTGGTAGTAAGTGTGACAAGAGAATATAACCCACACCATTACACCACCTCTAGCAGCCTGAACCACTGATACAAGGTATTATAGATCCATGCTTTTATGTTTACTGGAAATTTTGACTGTACTTTTCGAATGTCACAGCAACACTCGAGGCTAAGCAGACCAAACAACGTTTTTTTAATCTTCTATAGACCAATTTTGGTGAGCTTGGGCGAATTGTAGCCTCAGTTTCAGGAGTGGGACCCAGTGTGGTCTTCTGCTGTTATAGCCCATCTGCTTAATTGTTCAACATGTTGATATGTGTATTCAGAGATGCTCTTCTGGATGCTTTAGTTGTATCAATTGGTTATTTGAGTTAATGTTGTATTTCTATCAGACTGAACAAGTCTGCCCAGTCATCAGGAAGACATCTCTCTCCAGAAAACTGCTGCTAACTGGATGTTTTCTCTATTTCAGGTCATTCTCTATAAACTCTAGTGATAGTTGTGTAAATCACCAGTGCCATATTCAAAGTCACTTAAACACCTTTCTTCACAATTTTAATGTTCGAATTGAACTTCAGCAGGTTGTCAAGCCCATGTGAGTATGTCTAAATATTGTCATTAAGATGTCATGTAACCGGCTGATTAGATATTTGAGATAAACGGCAGTTGAGCAGGTGTACGTAATAACATGTCTGGTAGTGTAGTGCATGTTTAATTGGTTGAATATTTCATGTCAGACATATCACACAGAAAAATTATAGGTCTAAAACACAAAAAAAATTATTTGTTAAAAATTCAAGGAAATACGTGTCAGGAAAAATAATTCTAGTAGTCGTGTTCAAGCTCAAAAAAAGGAAAAACAAAGATCGAAGGCGGAGACATTATGTTTAAACTGCTCTTCTGTCAAGCACTTCATCGCTTTGATCTGACACTTAAAACCTTTCTTCCTTCTGAAACACTAACGCTGCTGACTGGTTTGAAGCTAAAGCGCGAGAAAACATAAAGCGCTGAAATCAAAGGGAGGAAATTCTTTTAACAAACACACACAAATTAAATGAGGCAAACACACACCAGGAACAGGGCTCACAGGGGTAATTAGTGGAATGCTGGCTGGAATAATTAATGAGTTTAATGAAAGTCTGTTTGTACAGTATATGGCAACAAATCCTGAGGGTCCAATATCCAAGCCCACTCAATGTTCAACATCTTCTGTATATGTGCATATGTTTTCCAGACAGACATAAACAAGTAAATGTGTGTCCAGGGAATCCTGCGCATTTTTCCATTTAGTGGATGAGGTTTAATGCTACTACTGTATTAACTGCTACTGCCGGTTATGTTCTCAAACGTGATGGAGGCACTTGGCTCAGGGTCATGTGCCTCACCTTTTATCTGTACACCGACTGCTTAGTTGATTAAACTACACCTGCTTTTACCATTTAAATTTAAGTTTTCAAGATGTCTGTTTGTAGCATTTTCATATATTAAATACTGCTTTATGACTTACATGTATGTTTCCCGTTCACATTCCCTCTCCCATTATGCACCTAGCGCATTGCCACAACAGGTAAGCTAACAGTGGCAAAAATTTGCTGGACGTTAAACAGAGAACATATCCGATTTAAGCCATAGAGGGGCTTCTTTGGCTTCCTCTGACAGATAAAAAAAATGCGTGCTAGAGCAACTGGTGATTTTTAATTGGCCGTAGGTGTGAATGTGACACCTGCAACTCACAACTGGGTTGGAAAATTGATGGATGGATAGCTATTGCTAAATAAAATAAATAAATGTTAAACTTGTCTCTTTTATAAGAGTGCATCCGTTAGATTCTGTTCCATTTAAAATCTTCTAAATATCTAATATGCTGGTTCACCTTTATATGCAGTCCAAATAAAAGTGCAGTTAAAGTCAGTGACAGGAAAGTAATGCAATACAAAAGCAAAACTTCTGAAATACCCCGTTGAAAAGTACAAAACATTTGACCACATATCTAGCAGAGGTCAAGCCTGAGAATTCCACACAAACACAGAAGCTACTCAACATCAGGGATTCTCCTGCAGCCCACTTCACAAGTATGGTGAAAATCTCAAGTTGCACACAAACGTTACAGTTCTTATAGATTTCTTTTCTTCTGTCTGCATCTTGAGGTTTTCATTGTACCCATTTTTTTTCTTTCTTGGAGCTTATGTGTGAAGTTGAAAACATATTGAGAAACCAATTCCCAAAACATTGCGAGCCTGGCTCTTTATGTTGAAATGTCTCCATTTGGTTGCCACTTAGACTAAAAGAAAGATTACAGAAGATTCAAATGCAGTCAGCCGATAGAAAGTCAACTTGTCTTGGGAGACGGTGAGTTCTATTACAGAAATACACGGTCGCGAATTAAACTAAGACCTCTCGTGTGCATGACAGGAAGTTGCTCATCTTAAGAGCTCTCCGAGCTCAAATCTAAACTTACAGAGATATAAACAGGGAAAATGAAAAACAAAGGATACACAGAGGAGTACACGTGGGGTTTGTACTTTGAGACAACACCAATCGCCATCGGTGCAGTAAAATTCACAGTCTATTCTACAGCCTGTTTACTATATGTCAGATTGTTCACCTTTACCTCGCTGCCTCTGACTATGGAAACAATCAAGCAGGCACTGGGCTTAATAGTGCGGAGCAGAGGAAGATGGAGAGATCAAAACCAGCAGTCTTCAGGTACACAGCCAACACTGGAGAGCTGGTCAGCAGGGTGGAAGTTGGTCTGGTGATGACCTCTTTTAATCGCTGCTCCAGTCTGTGGCTTTCCTTCTTTTAGGCAGGACTCTTCTGTGTTTGTTTTCTATTTAAAGCTGGCAACTTGTGAAAGATTATCAACTGCTAAAATTTCACCTGGGGCTCTTCCTCAGCCATCATTATATGTCAATTTTTAAATATGGACAAAAAGTGAACAATACACTTTGTAAAACACATGCAAAACCCAAGCACAAAGAAATAGAGAAATCCCTTTTAGGGCCTTTATAATTGGTTATAGAAGTCAATAAATCATGGGCAGCCATGCTTTAGGCAACTTACAGGGGTTGAACCAACATGAGCCAATAATTGATTTGCTCTTGTGATGGAAAACACTCAGGGCAGAAATTCTGTCACTTACATTCGAGCAAACAGGAACGCACAGTGGGCACGGAGAAAACAAATGCAAGAAGAAAACAACAAGACTGAATGATAATGAAACACAGCAATTCAACATGTTTATGCATGACTCCAATATGCTGGCTGTGTGTCACCAAGAGCAAAGCCACAGCATGTAAATAGAAGACCAGAACCAACTCGCTCAAGTGACAACATGATCAGACATTAAGAAATGCACACATAGCTTTCTGGGGGGCTTTAAAACACGTGCATATCAAGGTCTGATGCATTTAATCTAATCCCTGCACTTTTTCCCTGTCCGTTTTTTTCCGGCGTGTTTCTGTCATAATTTTTTTTATATGTGCTCTGCAATTATGAGAAAGCAGTTTTAGTGAAAGTAATAACTAACTACACTAAATTTAACACAGGGATACTTTTTTTAACAGCTCGAATGGCTCTATTTGTTTTCACATATCGTACCTACACCATTTCCTTTATCCATGACAGATATACAGTCATGTTTATATAAAACAGAGTTAACTCGACTCATCTGCATCAGCTGAGCTGCTTTTATTGTCACTGTGAGTATTAAATATCTGCCTCAATGCTGCTGCAGTAATAAATCTTGTTACTCAGGGCGGCTTTGGGTCAGAAAGAAGAGCGGCTGGTCTACTAATTAGAAGGTTAGTGGTTCGGTCCCTGGCTACCTCAGTCTGCAGGTCAATGTATCTTTGGGCAAGATATAGGGCAAGATATTGCCCCTGATATATCGGTTGTGTGAGTGTGATAGGTTAAAATTGCTCGAAGATATGGAATAAACTTGCCATATGAATCTAGCTTGCAGTATAAAAAGTACTCTGAGAGCAGAGGAAGACCAGAACAGTGCAAAATAAATACCAGCCTATCTGTTGATAAGCATGCTGAATTTAGATGTAATAAAATATGCTATATAAATCAAATTGACATTGAAATTAGAGCAGAAAACAGCAATAAAAACAAACCCTATTATGATTTTTAAAAAACACACATATACAGTATTTCCTTGGTCAGAAATGACCCCACATGCAGTACTGTGCAAAATCACTGAGTCACCCCTTGTTTCATTACAATTTGCTTCCAAGGAGTCAGACTTTCATGCAATTTTAAAGTGGTCTTAATCAATAGTTCTCCAGACTTTCTGAAGGTCTTTTCTTCAGACACTTTGGCTCTTTTTCATTCAAGCATGAAACTCAAGGAAGGAACCAATGTTGTGTGTCTACACATAAAAAACTACTTAATGAGGAACCCCTATTAAACTGTACCTTTATACATAATTTCTTGTAAAAAATGGCAAACACAACAACGTTTGACAGGCATAAAATAGTATATTTTCACTGGCAACATGATAGAGGTACTCATCAAAAACATATTCCAGCATTGTGTGAAATGTGTCTTTAAGTGTTCCCTCTGATGAAACTGGATAAGTGGAGGACAAAAGAAGAAACAGCAGGCCTAAAAAACTCTCGAGCCGATAAACAAAGACCCAACAAAGACTTGAGAGATCTGGCCCGTCATCTGATCAATCTACTGTTTGCAAAAGATTAATCAGAAATAGTCTAAGTGGAAGGACGGCTGTAAAGAATCCACTCATAAGGAAGGGAAACCAAGAGAAAAGGTTAACTTATGCCACATTAAACAAGAACTGGCAGCAGGTTTGATGGAGTGAACACACTATAAACACACTGCCAATATAGTAAAGCATACTTAGACAGAAAAACACACAATGGAAATATTGACTTGCAAGTTTTTGCCTTGTATTATCTAATTCCATTTATGTTTACACGTTACACGTCTCATTTTTCTGGAGAGTTGACGGTGAATCGAGACTTTTGGCACAGTACTGAAACTTTATAATATACCGTTAGGGTTAGAGTCAAAGTAAAAACTATAAATGTGCTAACTGCGTGACAAAGATGTTTTTGAGCAACATTTTCTTAAATATGAAAAAAAGCTTTTTCAGATGATTTATATGTGGCAGCTGTCTCATGTATTTTAGTCTAACACCTTACCATTGGCAGCAAAACCCTTTTACTGGTTTCTATTTTCGCTCCAGCCTATTATCCTGATGCATGTCTGCTGCTTTTAGGTCCTTTGATTTGAAGGCACAGATGAAGAAAAACATCCTTGAGCGCTCTCCAAATACTCTTCAGGAAAGAGACTTCTCGCATCACTGAGGAGGAGGAGGAGGAGGAGGAGGAGGAAGAAACACAAAGTTGCTTCATCTATCTGCAACAATGCTCCTCTAATGTGCACAAAACACACCTTATTCTGCTAGAATCCCATTAGCTTTCTCCTTTGTTGACATTTCTTCCATCCTCTTATTCATACTAAACTATCACACCTAGTACATTAGATGTAATTTATTTCCTATGCACACGAATCCCGCCAACAATTGAAGCCCATGGCTCTCAAATTGAGGCACCCAGTTCGATGATAATAGAAGGAACTAATTGCATACAAAGCAAACACCTGAAAAGAGCGGCAAGTAATCTCCATTAAGAATCAACACAGATCGTTTTAGTTTTGCTCCATTAAAAGGTGGAAATTCTGCAAAATAAACAAACAAACACAAATGTAATAATGGAAATGGGGTAGTGACGGTTCATTGTGAAAGAAAAGCTTGCAGTTTTCTGTTTTAATCTTTCTAATTAATGCCTGAAAAACACAGTAGAGGAGTAGCTGTTTGTTCCTCTGTGGTAATATGCTTGGTATAATGGATGTTTATTTAGCCAGGGGAGGAGACAAAACCACGAGAGATCTTGACTCTGCCAGAAAAATCTTTTCTAAGTTGATCCCATTCTGTCAAAGCCCTGTCCTCATTTCCTATCCTGTCATCATCAATATCACATGGGGGTTTTTTTTCTGTCAATTAGAAGGAATGTTTTAACAAAAGAACATGACTTCAAAACTATGACAGCTAACCAAAATCATCTGAGTAGGCTAAAAATGCTCAGAGGTGAAATATACTGTCTTAGTGCAAACGTGGATTTACACTTTGACAATTTTGGGGGGGGGGGTCTAACATGCTAATTTAAAAAAAAAATGCAAAAAAAAATTTCTTCACTAAAAACAAACACACTCTGTCGAGAACAGGGAAATTGGTGGCTCAAAAACAAGCAGAATCAATAGGGTAGCAATTAATATGTTAACCAAAATAGTACAGTGTAGGTTTTACACAAATGTGTCTCTACAGAACCAGCGTGGCAATTCAGATCAATAAGAAGCAACTGAAGGGGAATCAATATGTTTCTCAAATAGCGGGGAAGCGTTTCTGTTAGGAATTGATGGGGACTATGTGGGGTCTTATATATCACAGCCGAGGTAGGGCACAGAAAGTAACCAGAGGCGCTTTATTACAAACTACTTTGTCAAGATTTAGCTTAAATGTCGACACCAATGCCAACCAGTACTTGCAGTAAAAGAAAAAGTCAGCTTTACTGTAAACCTGATAATAAAGTTCAGAAGTCTCAACAAAAAAGTAATTAATAAAAAAGTACAGCAACACGGGGATTACGAATACTGGCAACTTACGAAAAAAAAAAAGCGGTAGGTGAATAGATGATTGGACAAACACAAAGAATAAGACAAGACTATTTATACACAGAGGGCGATTAGGGAGGCAGAGATCGAAGGCAAACAAGGCACAGGCAAGCTTAATTAAGTCTATCAAGAAATAGGAACTAAAACCCCAAATGAGACACCGCTAGTTAACAAATAAATAGGAAATAAGATAGAGGGGGGAACACAGGGATGAACTGTATTAACAACAAGTAAGTAACAAACCAAAACAAACGAACTAATATTTTTAGTAGATACATCTATGGTATAAAGTTCAAAAATCTACGTCGCCTCATTCTAAAATGATCACATTCACAAACATGGCTGTCCACGTCGTCCACGTCACCTGCCCACCCGGCGGACTGATGACACTACAGATTTTACTGTTACTGTGCGGTCTCTGCAAACACCAAACTGTTTGACTTTTTGCACTGACCCTGATGGAGGCCACAAGCCGAAACACGTTGGTCACTAAATAAAGTTGTTCCCTATAAGTGTCGCTGGAGTCTTCACGCCATCAGATCTTTGACTTCTCCATGCATCTTGGAAGTAGGTGAAGTTATGCCACAAATATTTGTTGCTACCAAAGACCGTAAACAGGCCATTCTTGCTCTAAAAAGCTCCAGTACAGCTGAAATAAAGCAATTCTAAAAAGAAGAGTGGGCTATGTCATGTAAAAGACTGACTGCCAGTTTTTGACTAAAAGTGGTACAATCAATTTACAGAGGTCCAGGTAGGTTTGGCTTCCTCTAGTTACCTCTAATTCAGTTAGACAGCCATTTCCATTCCATTAGTGTCTTTTACACTGCTTTTAATAAATCATTTTGGTAACACTATATAAAAACCACAATTATTAAATAGTAAATCCATAAACATTATCTGCAACACCTTCATTTATCATTTGTTTATCAAAGGGTGTGAATGACAGAGATCCAAGTGCAACAGTGAAGATGCGAGCAGTAGTGTTAGTGAAGGTGAATGTGTTTAAATACCAAAGCAATGGACAGTGCACAGGAGAGGTGAAGAAGAGAGTGCAGGCTGGGTGGAGATGAGAGTCAGAGGTGATTTGTGACTGAAGGAAGGCAGCAAGAGTGAAAGGCAAGGTTTACAAGGTGGCAGTGAAACTACTGTGATGATTTGAAGATGTGGTGCTGACAAGAAGATAGGCGGAGCTGACAGAGGTGAAGCTGCTAAGATTTTCATTGGAAGTGACCAATATGGACAGGACTAGAAATTAGTATGTAATAAGAAAAGATCAGAAGTTTGGATAGAAAGTTATTTAGGTGAGGTTGAGATGCTTTGATGCAGATGAGGGATTGTCAATATACTGGACAAAGATGAATATAAAGCTGCCAGGCTGGAACAGAAGAGGAAAATCTCAGAGAGGGTTCATGGATTTAATACATTTAGGACATGCGGAGGGTTGGTGTGATAGAAGAGGATGATAGAAACAGGGTGAGCAGATGATGAACTGTAGCAAAACCTGAAGGGAGATGCTGAAAGCATGAGACAATCTTTGTTTATACTGGCAGTCTGGTTTTAGGACCAGAACCTTTTAAGACTCTGGGCAATGAGAAACAACGTGTAAACATGTAAAAGTGTCATGGTCCTGGGTCGGTGACCCAGCATTTTAAGTTGTTGTTATTTTTATGTATTGTTTCAGGTCCCTTGCCCTCATGTTTCTTTGTGCTCCCTCTGTTTCCATGTTCTGTTATCCCTACCTTTGTGTCCCTTCATTGCCAGTTCCCTATGTAAAGCCCGTGTCTCTGCATCTGTCTTTGTTGTGTTTCCTGTTTTACTTTGAAGGTCTTGTCTCATGTCGATGTGTCTAGTTTTGCTTCCTCAGTCTCGTCAGCCCTGATTTGTCCCTGCTGTGTTCACACCTGTTCCCCATCCCTGTCGTTATCTCCGGTGTATTTTAGTCTGTGCTTTTCATTGAGTTCTTGTCAGGTCGTCTGTTGTTCATGCTGTTTTCCATGCCTGTTTTTCCATGCCATGATTCCACACTGCCAGGTCTTTCCTCGTTAGTTTCTCCCAGTTTAGTTTTAGTTCACTCTTCATTGTATTCATTTGCCCTTTTGTTTTTTGCACCTTTTTATCAGCCAATAAACGGCTCGCTTTTTGTTATCAGTTTTGTCCACGCTCCTTTTTGCGTCTGCATTTTGGGTCCTCCTCGCAATCCCTACAGTCTGCCCCTGCCAG
>VOQK01002958.1:28493-51125 GCA_015052645.1 Benitochromis conjunctus | reverse complement strand
TATAAAGTACTGTATGAACATGGCTTTTAGAGTAAAAGCTTTGCTTGGCCAGTAATGCTAGAAAAGAGCTTTATAAAATATACCAGTCCAATTACAGTCACCAGTATGTTTCCAGTAGCTGAAGCAGATCTCACTGAAGCTATGCAGGGAATTACAGCAGCTCACATGCTATAGATTATTACACACATATTAGATTAGATGAAGTTGCAATTTAACCTGCTGTAATGAGCCAATGTTGAACATGGAAACACACTTCAAACAAGTCAGAGCAGGCAGAGAGAATACACACATGCTAAGTGAAAAACAAAATAGAAGATAGGCACAAGTTTGCTTTAAGTGAACTTGTTTCAGACACAAATACACAAAGATTGCTGGGTGTAAGTGGAAGCTGCTTTTTGATAGCACACATTCCTTACTGCTCCCCCCCCCCCAAAGAGAAAGTTCTTCAAATTAACAATTATTCACGGTGTACATGTGTCATGTCAAAAAAAGAAATGAAAAATAGGGATATAGGAATGAATATATTTTCAGCAGCTCACAACACCACCCAAAATAAGAGTGACCAGGTTGTGTTTTGTAGGGACCACTCCCTCTGCTCAGGTGGAGACTTCTGTTGTATTTAAGTACTAGCCTAATTTCCAGTCCTCTTGAACCTTTCATTGGTTGTATTGCTTTACTTGTTTGTTTTGTTGCACAGACTGTGGTGGACATTTGCAGCCTGCTGCCACAGACTCAGGTGCCAGAGCTGGTGGTCAGCCTGGTGGCACTCGCTGTTCTCATTGTGGTCAAAGAAATCAATGACTGCTACCGACAGAAGCTGCCGCTGCCTATTCCAATAGAGCTCGTAGTTGTGAGTCTTCCTTTTGGTTTTTCTTTCATCCTATCTCTGCCAGTAAACCAGCAGGTGTATTGATTTAAGCACCCAGCAGGGGGCATCTTGACCCCAATGATCACACTAGACCGAGGGAATGCTACAGATGCACATGAAAGGGGCTGTTTGCAAAAAAGAAATATAAGAAGAACTAATGATACTAAAGTGTCATTGTTTAATGCATCTTTTTTTTTATCAACAGGTCATAGCAGCAACAATCATTACACACTTCTGTGAACTTCCTAGTAAATACAACATTGATGTGGTTGGAGAAATTCCCAGTGGGTAAGCTCATCTTTGTGAGGAAATAAAGTACTAGACTTATTGAGGTGAACCCAGGGCACAAATTTTCCCCCCTTTTCATATCTACCAGAAATGCAGAGTTTGTTGATAAGACTGTCACACAATCTGCAAAGAAACGTGTGTGTGTAACAGCGTGTCTCCTGAAGGCTCCTGTTATGGAAAAATCCAGGTTTCCCCGCGGAAGCCATAAAACAGCGAAGAGTAAACACCAGCCATAATAGGAGATTAATGTCATACATGTATACAACAGCTACACTGGCCTTTAAAGGGGGATTCATAAAATTTTATTTGACGTGTTTCTAAATTATTAAACAGATTCATGTGTGTGTGTCACTGATAAATAGTTAAACAGCTCATGTTTTTCTTCTGCTCCAGGCTCAAGGCCCCTCGTGTTCCAGATACCACTTTCTTCTCAGGCGTTATAGGAGATGCTTTCGCTGTGGCTATTGTGGGCTTTGCTATTAACATTTCTCTGGGCAAAACATTTGGCCTCAAATATGGCTACAAGGTGGACAGCAATCAGGTGAAGAAAGCACACACGCATTGTGGCGTGCACAAACAGTACAAGCAGTCCTCTGACTCTCTCATAACAAGGAGGAGTAAAACTTTGGCCTAAAATTAGACTTTACTCTCTAGTCTGCCTATTCCTGCCACATTCGTGGAAAAAATTACTCAGGTTGTCACTGATCAAGCTTTGGTCCAACTGCATAGGCTTCTGTTCATTTTGGTTCTGGTGCTTAGTTCATTTAAATTTACTTCAGCTAATGCATTAGAAAAGTAGTGTCAAACATAAGGCACAGGGGCCAGATTTACCCTGGCAAAGACTCCAATCTGGCCCACTCACAGCTTTACAAAATGTGACGGAGGGCATAAATTTGGACCTTTTAAAGGTATTTTTTATAAATTTTATAGTGACTTCCCCATCGCTATTCATACTACATCAAAGTAATTAAGAAACAAAAAAAAAATTAAACAAAGGAAAAGTTCTTGTGTTTTGTGTATCTGCTACACTTGCAGAAAGGGGAGTTTCACTAGTTCACCATTTAGGATCAAAGTGTGCTGGATTCGGCCCCAGATGTCAAACATCTCTGCATTAGAATAAACGCATTATAATGCGAAGCATTATAATCTTACATCTCAGGTTTAGATTGTAGCCTCAGACAGTGTGAGCTGCAACAAAAATACTTATCTATATTGTTTCCTTAACTCTTATTGTTTGTTTCTAAAGCTTAAAAGAGAGAGAGAGAGAATTGACTGTTTCCCACTACACTATTCATGCAGTGTATTTTTATTTATTCACTTAGTTCTAACTGCAATTTTGGGGAATGGCTTTCTCTTGTTTCTTTAGTACCCTCCATAGTTATTCGCTTCACTGGTATCTGGATTAACCAAATAATAATAACAGACTATAATTGGATCAGTCAGTTACATGATTAAATGTTAAAATAAAAAGATACGTTGTGCGAAACAAGCAGGAATTAAATGAGTTACAGTACAGAAGCGCCACTTTCGATTTTTTGCTTGTTCTTTGTAACCTGATTAATAATTCCCCATGCAAAATCATGTCCTGGAACTGAACTGCACTGTTTATGCTTTGCTGCTAAATAAGGTTGTGTAATCAGTTCATTGCAGAAATAATTTATGTTTGGTTAAATTAGATGCATGCATGCATGCATCAAAAAAAAAAAGCTTTGTTTTTTAAATGCCAAAACAAATGTAGAAATGTATAAAAAATCATTGGGTTGTTTGCACACTTAGACACACGTGCAGAGCTATTTGACTGGGATCATCCTGCTGTGAAGCGAGAGGCGATGTGGGAACAGTCAAATGCTCTAAGACTGCTAAAACATTCATGCCCAACACGCTTTTTTGCAATCATGAATCTTAACTACTGCGACCACATCTCTCAGCGTGGCAGTGACGTGCTGGCCTGGTCATAATATTAATAATGAGTGCACTGATGTCATTGACCCAAAAGTTGTGTTGACTTGAGGTCACATTAATACCGTTAACCAAAGTGTTGCGTCTTGTCTGCCGTTTGTCTTTCCAGGAGCTCGTCGCTTTGGGTCTCAGTAACACTATTGGTGGATGTTTTCATTGTTACTCTGTAACTTCCTCGTTGTCACGGAGTCTTGTCCAGGAGAGCACAGGGGGCAAGACACAAGTAAAAACAACTACTTCTGTGATCAAACGGCACAAACTGCAACTGTGCAAACAATTCAGGCACTAACATTAGAAGGACATTTTTAAGAGTAGTTTTTTTTAAAAATTGGTCTATTAAACACATCAATTTAACTGTTAAACACAAAAGTGTGGCAAGTATGCCATTATATACCCTCAGGTCATGGGTTGAAGGTCATCTGCCTTCACGATGATCTTACATTGAAGGGTAAGAATGAAAACTTCTGGACTGGCTGAAGCGTTTGCACAGATATTTGAAACTAATTACACCTGATTCTTATGATCACCTTGAGACCATTTATTATGTGTGTGTGTTTTGGAAGGTTGCGGGGGTGATTTCCTCCATCATTGTGCTGATCACAGTTTTGAAAATAGGTCCTCTCTTTGAAGATCTCCCCAAGGTAACACTCTTCTTGCTGAGCCATTTCTTGCTAATGATCGCCATCCCTCCTGACAGTTTCAGAGCCGGTGAGGTTGTGGGTATTCGTGATTTCATTCGTGTCTGTGTTTGCTCCTCAGGCCGTCTTATCCACAATTGTGTTGGTGAATTTGAAAGGAATGTTTAAGCAGTTCATGGATGTTTCTTTACTGTGGAAGACCAACAAGGTTGACTTGGTAAGACCTAATCCTCTTCAGCAGGCACTCTGCTCAGCTGAATACTGTGTGACCTTTGTGGCACCGTCGACCTTGTTAACGTTTAGTGTTCATACCGCCTTCTAGCTGGTGTGGCTTGTAACATTCATTAGCACCATCCTGCTCAACTTGGACCTGGGCCTGGCTGTCTCCGTTGGGTTTTCCATGCTTACTTTCATCTTCAGAACACAACTGTAACTACACAACTCTAATTATTAATTAGTGATGTCTATGCAATCATGATGAGGTGCTTAATGAGAAATTGTTGCTGTAACTTTGACATTTTAATGCCTTTCAGACCACGCTACTCGATCTTGGGCAACTTACCAGGCACTGAACTTTATCTGGACACAGACGCCTACAAGGAGGTGAGAACACTCTTCAGGATCATATTTATCCGCATAAAGTTAAAGTGTAAGCTGACCCAAATTCTAATAACAACAATAAAACATATTACTTGAGGAAATTAACCATGCATATAGCGGTAGATTTAAAAAAAAAAAAAGAGAAGCTCCTGGTCTTCCTGGTGATCTGTGACTAGACCAGGTGTCATTCAGCCATTTCCTCAAAGTCACTTTGTATTGTTGCTGAATGTTTAGCCATTGTAAAATCTAGATATCAATAAAGAAATCAAAAGAAATATAATGCATCTAATACGTTGCATTTTTCAATTCATGCAAAATTCAAACTTAAAAGTGTTCCTGTTTTCCCTCAGCGCAGTACAAAGTACTGCTGTGTTCCACTAACATGAGATATAGCAGGTCTGCTAAACATCAAAGAATGAGCATAACAGTTCAGCAACACTAGCATCGCCTAGCCACTGTGGGGTAGGCAATAATGTTTGTGGTGTCACTAGGCAAATTATCTATAAGCAAACACAGGTTTGTACTTCACGTGCGGTGTGTTTGTAGGCTCTAGAATACCTTGCCTGTGACTGGTGACAGTATAAAGCTGCATAAAAAGCTAAATGTGTGGTGCTACTTTTCTGGTTGCAAGAGTTTAGAACAGAGAGAAGAGAAGACACGTACACCTGAGAGCAGCCTATGAACTGATATTAAATTCAAGGAGTTGTAGAGGTGACAGGTGAGATCACTGTTTGATGGGTGCAGAGTTAAACTAATATCAACTTTGAGGGAAGCAACTGAAAGGCTACTAGTGCAAATGAAAGACACCACTAGACTGACGTATGAACGTGTGAAATAGAGCGCTCAACAAGTTTATTGGACCACCACCCGATGTTTATGCCATAAAGTAACAGTACGGCTAAAATCTTTTGTCATGTTTCTCTAATCCAAGCTGTTTAATCCAAATTATATTTTGAACTGCTAAAATATATTTATTGTTATCCATGAATTTTCAAATTTACTGTTTAACCAAAAAAGCAGCAAAAATAGTGAAGCGCGTTGTTTTTTTTGATTAAGATGCCAAATCGCAGCTACTTACTTGCATCCTCCGACATGTTAGTGTTGAATGTTATGCTTGGTTAACTTTTAGTTTCAAACAAGCTTTTGACAAGTGTCTAAAATATTTTCATTTTCTTGTTTTTATGACAGGTGGTCAAACACATTTGTTGAGCGCTTCTGCATTAAAGAGTTTCTTAGACAAAAAAACAAGAGTAAATATTGGCATATCCCATGTCCGTTTAAAAATTCGACCTTTTTTCCTGTCTTCCTCCCAGAGCTGTAATTGCAGCTTCACAGAGTTGCAGACTTTTAGTTTTAACTAAATTAGGTTGTTCCATTTCCATTTACACCCATTGCAGTGAGGTGGCAAATGCAAATTTACCTTCTCTAGATGCTAATTTGCTTCGATTTATCCTGGTAGTGGAGCACTGTGAGTAAGGCTACATTTACTTACAATCATTAAGTGGTAGAGGAGCTCCGTTTAGTCAAACAACATCTGAGGAAGGCAGAAACTTCAAATGAGATAAGAGCAGGGTGTGAGCTTCTGAAACCTTCTTATGTGTGATTTCATTCAGGCAAAAGAGATTCCAGGAATTAAAATCTTCCGTTCATCTGCAACTATCTACTACACAAATGCTGAGATGTTCTTGGAGGTCCTGCAGGAGAAGGTATGTGGATGTGTGTCCACTAATCTGTGCTCTGTGAGTGTGTGTGTGCGTATGTGTGAAATCCGCCTCTGCTGTCTACAGCACCCTTAATTGCTTTCACTATCTCGCTCACTCTTCTCACTTTCTCTTCTCTTTCTGTTTTAATGTGATGCTTGGCTTTTGTTGCAGAGTGGAATCGAGCTTGGGAAGCTGCTATCAGCAAAGAAGAAACGAGATGCAAAGCAGAAGCGTAAACAAGAGAAAGAGAAAAAGAAAGCCAAGAAGGAAGCACAAAAACAAGTACGACATCCTAAATTGAACATTTAGATGTAAAGGTTTTGCTAATTCTTCCAAAGTATATATCAGTAAGTCACAATCTTCAGTCACTGTGTTGCACATTCTCTTTAAAGGAGTCCCAGATGAACATAGAAAACGTCTCTGAAAGAACAAATGGAGAGAGAAACTGCAGTAGTGTGGCCTTCAGCGTGACAGAAACAGCCACAGATGGCCTTCATAAAGGCCAAGTGAACTTGGCTTACCAACCTGACATAACCACGTCAGATTCAGACTCAGGTTATGACCACATCACAGAGTTTTCTCGGCACGGCGATGAAGAGAAAGAACAGGCCTGCGAATCAGGCACGCACAGCATCATCTTGGACATTTCCACAACCAGCTTTGTGGACACAGTCTCTGTGAAGACGCTGAAAAATGTATGCGTGTGCCTGCTGAAATGTTATCTTTTTCTTTTTAAGGATGACAATGAGAGAACTGAAGTGAGATTTGTCCTTTTCTCCCAGATTTTCAGGGACTTTGGAGAAGTTGATTTGGACATCTACTTAGCAGGCTGCCAAGGTAAAGGACACATCGGACAAAAGCAGAGACAGAGGGTTCTCTTTAATGCTGAATTAAGGCACTGAAGCTTTACATAATGAATGCGTCAAGGTCATAGACTCGGTGGAGCCCCACAACGCCCTGTCAGAAGACAATGACACATGAATATTTATTTAGATGACCACAATATGCTCTCTCATTGTCATGCATATTTCTCTCCATTTATGTGTGTTAAAACAGCTTGTGTCGTGGAACAGCTGGAAGCAGCAGATTTCTTCTCAGCCTCCATCACAAAGAGCCGGCTGTTTATCACCGTCCACGATGCAGTGCTTTATATTCTCAAGAAACGGGGGAAGGAGGATTTTGTGCTTGTGGGTCACCATGCATATTCATTACACTTTTGACTTCTCTGTTTATTTACCACTTGCCATTGCAGGAATGCATTCTTTGGGATATTGTTCACACATTAAGCTCTGGATCTTCCCATTTCTTTCAGGATGTGTCCTGCAACACCCAGATGTGACCAGCAGGGGTCAGATTCACTCAAATTTAGCCATCTTCCTCCTCCTCTTCTCCGGCTGCTTTCTGTTTCATCACTCACCATCGTCTCCTCCCCTTTCAGTAAAAGGAGAATGCGCCACCTTGACATGGCGCCCGGTTGCTATGGAAACATAGGGAGCGGTTGCTGTGGCAACAGGCTTTTTATGATATCCTCTAATGAGATAGACAGCAAGACGTCACTGCAGCTCTCTCACACTGTGGTGCATGCAAGGGACAGGGAAGGGGCGGGGGTTTAGTGGGAGAATGTAACAGTGGACTAATAGGAGTCTGTATTTATAGCCAGTGTGAGAGAGCAGAGGGTGTGAGAAAGAAAGGTTGACCCCTGAGGGACACTCATATGTGAGAAATGTGCGTCTATCCGTTTATGGTTTTAAAAGACAAGAAAAGCTAAAAGTCTCTCGCGCATAATCGATAAAATCTAAACAGTGTTACTGTTTGACTGTGCCCCGTCCCCCCCCCACCGAGCCTTAATTCTTACAGTAACCCTTTACCAAGGCCTGCAGTAATGAGCTGAATGGGATGCATAGTGTAATAGCGGTTACATTTTAGCGTAACAAAATGCGCGTGTCTATTTGTAGTCAGTATTTACATGTGTGGTTCCTCTGACATCTTGAGCTCCCTTCTATTTTTGGGATTGGGTGTCATCTGCTATTGCTCCTATCAGAAGCTAAACAGCGTGCCTGTTTAGAAGCTCAACGGGAATATGATTCGCTGTCCGTGTACTGATAACTGCCTGCTTTTTTTTTCTCATCTTTTACTTTTTAACTTTCAAAAATCCATGTAGGAAATGTATTTGATGGCACACACATGTTTAGACAGCGTACAATGTGTATTTATGTGTAAACTGTGAAATAGACGTGTAAGAAGACTCTTAATGAGATGCTAACAAAATAAATGATGAGCCTGCAGGACACACACTGATAAAGGTCTAAGAGCTATTTTTTTTTAACTACTTGGATGTTAACCAACGGTAAGTTTACTTGCAGTAAACCTGTTTCTTCTTATATTCATTGATGTGAACTCTAATTACGAGCTTTAAAAGGCTGAAAAAAATGCAGCTGTTGAACATCTATGGAGTTTGTTTTTGTTTTTATACACAAAAGTTATAAAATATTTAATGTTTTCTCCAGAATGCTTTCTGTACATACCCCGCGTGTCTTACTTGAACAAAAATGAATGAGTATGTAAATAAAGACCCATAAAAAACACATTGCATCCGTCTTTATCTGGCCATTTATTGCATCTCTCCAGGCATCACAGCAATTCTCTCTCCCCTCACAACATCCCAGCCTCCTGCTCTTTAAACAGCTCACCCGGAGGTTTCTCTCCTTCTCTTCATGTGGAAATAATAATCAACATCCCCTCAAAATATTAACACTGATTCACAGACCCTACAACACAATGGATACTTAAGTTAGTTTATAATACATAGCTGGAATTGGTGATGCATTGCTTGTCATGTTAATTTTAGTTTTTAACAAATGGAAGTTTTTGTACAGTTAATTCACAGAGAACAGTTGGCAGGAAACAATGGCCGAAGGCAATGTTACATATAAATGGAAAATACCACCGCCACGGTCTAACGCAACGCCCGCTCATACAGACACACAACACACACGCGCGTATGCACGTGCTGACATAGGGTTATAAACACAAGGGCACAGGCATACGTGCATCTGCACACATAAGCATTCAGACCGTGGCATTATCAGCAGCAGATATGAGGTCTTTAATTTTAAAACAACTCATCAGACTCTTTTAAATTTATGCTCATTCACGATGGCATGACTGCTTGGGACAAGTGAGGCTGTTAAAACATGGACAGGAAGGTGCAGAAAGGGAAGGTACTGCAAACTACACCGGACACAGCACACTGACAAAGCAATACAGGACAGGACAGCACAAACGCAGGAGTGGGATAGAAAGAGAGGGACAAGCCAGCGAGGTAGAGTCAGAAAACAGAGCAGAGGGTATATCAGCATGATGAATACATGGTTTGTTTTTCTCCAATCTAATCTTTGGTCCATTGTCCAGGTCTTTTTTTTAATAGTTTTAAAGCGGTAGGGTGTGTAATTAATCTATATGTTTGTTTGTGTATGTACGTGTTTGCTGCTGTCAAAGATGACCTTGGCCCTTTTGTTCTGTGGAACTCAGCTCGATCAGATGACACTCTCAAAGAGCAGCGTACCCTTGGTTCCTGCAGGGGGCAGCAGTTTGGCCTCACTCTCAGGGGCCAGGTACTCCAGGTGATGTCTGCCCCAAACTGGTGTGTTTAGGTGCTGCCAGCGCTACAGAGTAAAAACACAATGAGATGGGTTTTTTTTGTTTTTTTTTGGGACAGATGATTTAGTTTTCTGCAATGAGCCCTCTTTAATGATTAATGAGGAAATCGGCTGAACAACTAATTTATAGACAAGCGATGGCAACATCCAAGGAGACACATTCCTACTGATCAAAAGTAAACAGAAACAGGAGAATGCAAATGAACAGACATGCCAGCACCCATGAATACTGACCTCCCGCAAAGATCCTTTGCAGCGCAGTAGTTTGTAGAGAACAGTGAGAGGGATACAGAGCATAGAGGACAGGGCCAGCGCCCAGCCAAGTGCTTCACCCCAAATGGGGTATGTGTACACTGTGTTGTAGGTCAGGGGCTTGTAGTTAACCACGTGGAACAGGAACACTCCCTATATGAATGCCAAGATATTACTAGTTTTCCACTTGCAGATAAAGTTTCCTTAAAAAAAAAAAATGGAGCAGCACGTACCACACAGACAAAAGGTGTGATGTAGGACCAACACCACTTCATATAGGGTAGGGGCTGATAGCCGATCATACGAGCCACATCGTCCATGAAACGGTCTGCGCCTGACAGGGGCAACGTAAGGATGTCGTGAGAATGCCCTGAACGGTGCAGTTTGTATAATTTGTACTGTGTTTGTGCAGCACTGTCTCACCATACACCCATGCAACCACCACACACTCCCAGAAGGCCTGCCACAACAACGTGATGCCGCTGGCAGAGTAGTAGTCAAACAGCTGAAAGACATACATCCCTCCCTGATAGAAACGGTGAGAGCAAAAGACCATCAGAACTATCCTTTTAATAATTCATAACCCATTTCAGACATGCAGTCCTTTCCGTTAATCTTTCCACGAATCTAAACAGAAAGCTACGTCAGAATGACACAATGCATTCAGTCTAATAAATTTAGGCGCACAGCAGCGGTACAAGGCTGAAAGGGACAATACGTGAGCAGTTTGTTTCTAAGAGTGGTTTACAGTTTCAATTACAAGGAACATTCAAGTTCCAACAAACACATTTTATTTTTAGTTAAAGGAGGCTATGAGGGAGAACTCGAGAAGTTCCATAAAGGACAAGAGTGATAAGAAATAAAATCTACCTACTTATTAGAAAAATACAAAAAAGGTATTCTGTAGTGATCTACAAATAGCTAACTAGCAAAATACCTAATTCTGAAGAATACAACTAAACGACATCTAACAATCAAAAAGTGTGACTTTACCTCAGTAACCATGGACATGTCAATGAGGAAGCAGATGATGCAGCAGATGGCAGCTACTACCTCTCGCCGAAGCGAGCCCAGTGCAGATTTAGGGGGCAGCATGTCCATGATTCCCGTTATCAAACCCTCTACCCCGACAAACTGGAAGTGAAAAAGAGGGAAGAGACAGGCACAAAAGTGAAAGACAATTCTTCAGCTCTGTGTGTGTTAGTATTTTTGTGTGATATCACAGACGCATTAAATATCGCACAAAAATATCCATAAAGGTGCAGAAATGAGCTAGTTCTTGTTTTCACTACAGAGGTGGACACTGTATCATCCCACCAACTACTCCTCAAACTCCTCTTTCAGACAATCGTTGTGCATCAGATGCACTGAAGCGACACTTAAACTGACAGTTTGCAGGTGAGCATTTTATCATGAACCGTTTCTGTCTCCCTGTAAAAGAATATTTATGTGTGTCTTAGCAGAAACATATTTCAGCATCCATAATGAGTGGAGCAGATAACAGCTGCGAAGCTATTTTTACATTATTTAATGGACATGCCAGGATATTCATAGGCTATGCCAGTTAAAAAAAAAGAAAGAAAAAAGATAGATGAAGAAGAAACGAGAGGGAGAGAATTGAAAGTGAGAGTAAATGAATGGAGCACAGACAGACGCTCTCTGTGTGAATCACACAGAAGCTCATTGACAAATCCCTGGGCTGTAAAACAATGGATGTAGGCAGTGGCTCAAACAGACACACAACAAACAGGCAGCTGAGAAATGCAATCCTAAAACTGTTTTTTCAGTCTGTTTCTGTCCCTCTTTAATGAAAGGAGGTCTGATAGAAAAAGAGAAAGAATTAAATTGACACCAAAAAACAGAAGCATGTAAAATTAGAGTAAAATGAGTATATATTTTGTGTAAGATAAGTTCTTTCTCCAAAATTATGATATAAAGGAAAGTCAGTCATTAGTACCTGACTGTCCAGCCCCAGTATGAGTAACATGAAGAAGAAAAGTGCTGCCCACAGCGGTGCCAAAGGCATCAGAGTCACAGCCTTGGGATAGGCTATAAAGGCCAGGCCTGGACCTGCACATTAAGAAACAGAGCCATCATTATGGACATGTGGCTCTCACCGGTGACGCTTATTACTTAATGCAAATTACACAGCGTGTCAGGGGGGAAGGTGTATTCTTACCACTCTCAGCTACTTTACTGATGTCCACTCCTTGTTCTGTAGCCATAAAACCCAGCACAGAGAATACCACAAAGCCGGCAAAGAAACTGGTTCCACTGTTGATGAGAGCGAGCACAAATGCATCCCTACACAGAAATACAGAGAAGAAGAAAGAAGAATTGGGAGGAAAAAAAAACAAGGAAACTATCAGATAAAATAAATCAAATGAGATAAAAGGATGCATTTTATTGTGCTGTAACATAAGGCCTGTGTCAGAGACTCAAGACAAACACTGGCATAGAGAGTAGAGATGGGCCGGGACGCTAAATTGGGGGTCAATAGCAATTTCTCTAAAAGCAGATGTTGTCTTTGCAGTTGACAGGTGGAGAATAGAGAGCACATAAGCTCGTCTCAAGGTCACAGAGGATACAGAATGAAAGGAAAACTACTTTGACTCCTTGTTCCATATATGCACTATATCCTATATCTATGATGCATAACAGTGAAAGTTGGGAGAATGTTCTAATGAGTATTAAGTCAACAACGTCTCTGTTATCTGCCTACGTGGTGAGCAGGCATCCTTTGTTTATTCTGACAAGTCTAACCAAGAATGCTGACTGATATGAAGAATGTACAAACAACAGTTGCATTGTGATGTTTATTATAACACTGTTACACAAATGCATTCAACAGCAATTCAGTCCATTCAGTCAGCACTATCTGTACGAATCTGAGGCAGTGCACAAAAGAACGTGTGTGGATGCAAACAATCAAAACAAGTGAGAATGACAGTTTGTGTTAAGAAAGCGGTCTGTAATAAGACCCAAACTGTTCATTATAAAGTTGTGGAGCTGCTCTTCATCACACACCAGGAAACATAGCTGTTAAATGCTGAAATAAAAAAGTTATACTGAACACAACAGAGCTGCTACCATCTATCTAAAACTACCCCTAACTTTATTTTTATTTTAAACTTACTATTTATGTGTACACACTGTGTAAGTATATTCAGAGGATCCAATCACTCACTCTAATAAACTACTTGCTTTTCATAAAATACTGCAACTGTTCATTTTTTGGTTATTAAAAAAATGATGTCAACTTTATCTATAATAAATGTCTAAAACTTTTATTTACATTTCCTAATATTTCACGACTTATAGATGAACATCTAAAAAAACGATATTTTATCGGTCATTTATGTCTTATTTATATATTTATTCATTTTATATGAATTTTTCACTTGAAGACTTCATTCTGTGTCCGTTTCTGGAACTCCTGCGTTTACTAGCAAGGCAAAAAAACACAGTACATACTTGTATTTACATACTTGTAGCACGCTTGTAAATGATTAAACCTTTGATAAAAGCTCAATAAACAGTTTATCAAGCTCAATCCAGAAGACGTTATCGCTACAGGCTAAAAACAAAATAACTGCCAGTATCACTACAGGAGCAAATTTCACTGGCCAGGTTACACCCCCTGGACACCTGGCCAGGACCAGGACTTTGGAGCAAAATAGTGCACTGTTTCTTTGAAACGTAGGCGTCAGACACTGTTCGATAAAACTGCATTTTTCTGACATAGCTTGAAGAGATATGTCAAATGATAATAAATATCAAATGATATATATTTGCCTCTTGGGGATAAATAAAGTGATTCTGATTCTGATATATAGAAATATCCAGTTATTCTTGCTTGCATCACTATTTGGCTGTTTTTGTGCACAGCTAGCATTCTTAGGCTGTGTTTATATGAATCAGCAGAGGAATTATTGCATTATGGCCAAGAATATGTTTTGTGAGATCCCAATGACTGTGACCTTTGACTGCTATATTCTAAACAATTCACTCTTGAGTCAGTAAAAGACTGTCTTATGGCAGTGTGTGCACTGATTTAAGAAGTTTACTTTGGGGCATATAAGTGCTGAACCAACAGATGGACATGCTGACAGTTTGATCCCTAAACCAATGCAGCCATCAAGACTTAAAAGCTCATAAATCAAGCTATGTTTGCTTTACTTTTAAAGCAAGACATTTTTACCCCAAATCCAAAATATACTACATGCTCAACTCTAAGAATAGCTTATAGAAGTCTTGCCATCTATTTCTGGGCTGACTTTAATGTGTGTAAGAAACAGGGCTGAAAAACTCATTTTTCATCTTTCACTTGTGGTCAAGAGAGGAAAAAATGTGAGACGGCAGGATTTTCACGAGGCCCTTGCTGTTAAGGGCCCTCTAAATAAGTAAGTGCTCGAGATTTATCAAAACAAAATCCTTGTTACTACTGTGTAGCCAAATACCTCAAAGGGCTCTTAATAGGTTTGCGTAGCTGTCTGTTCTGGCTAAACATATGCAAGCTTACAAACCAATGAAAACTTTCAGTGAAGCCACGTGAGAGTGTTCATTGAGTGGATACTTGACATTCTACAGTTGTTGGAAATGCATAAAGGAATGTGTGCTTGAAGATAAAATAGATCTATTACATATTGACTATTTAGGACTGTGAGTCTTCGATCATACTTCTAATGCACAGTGTTTCAGTCTAATAGTCACAGCGGTGTCCGGAGAAAAACACAGATCTTACAATTAAGCATTCAAAGTGCAAGTGAGGGAATGTTTCGGATCTTTTTGGGTCTTCATGTGATCATTAGCAAGGTCAGGCTGAGGTTGCGCTTCTCTCTGTCAGTGGGTGTATAGTGAAAGGAAGCCTATTTGTAGTGGAAATCCTTTTATTTTTTTGTGGTTTATTTTAGTACTGAACTCCACAGTCACATGAAACAGAATGCAGATTGAGGCTATCACTTTGTGTTGATTTTGGCCTCCTTTCGGTGACAGTAGTGTCTGATTTTATGTTGTGTATAAACTCACTGGTAACAGTTGTTATGGAAGCGATTGTAGCTGCCCAGCGCAGTCAGGGCACCTAGTCCGATGGCATAGGAGAAAAAAATCTGAGTGCCGGCATCTATCCACACCTATTATAAAAAAGACACGTGTGAGTAATTTCTCAAAAACATTTGACTTACATTTCTTAGACGCTAATGTACACTCGTGTCATCTGAACACTTCTCATCCAAAGCAAAGCTTATGCAAAAGTTAAACCTGTGCTTCTCCGAGTTTGGACCAGTCTGGTTTCAGGTAATAAACAATGCCATCCAACGCTCCAGGCAGAGTGACCCCATGGGCAAGAAGAACAACCAGAACCAAGTAAGGGAAGAGAGCTGTGAAGTACACAACCTGCAGAGAGATAAAAACAAGACCCATTAAGTACACCTCTAAATGCTTTTAGGAGAATTTCTGGGACATACTTGGGGTGGGGAGGTGAAGTTTGAAGACTGTGCAGTAACTTGCATTAAGTGAAAGTAGAAAACTAAACAGTTGGGCCCCTCATATTAAATGAACAGGTTAGCTGGAAACATTTAATGCTTATCAACATGGTTCATCAGCTAATCTAGCTGGGCCTAAGCATGTTTTTATCACTTTGATTAAACAATTACCTGCTTTGCAAATACTCGTGTCATAAGTAGAAGCCCATTAGGTCCTTCCTGTAGTAGATGTGTAATGAGGCCTGTCATATTACTTTGAAGAAAAGGTAGCCTGTAAATGGAAAGCCAGATATTTTGTAAACCTCCTGCAATAGCAGGGGGTTTTGGCAGTCCTTTTCAGAATGCAGTCTTTGTCACATTACACAGAGAAAGTCACAGCTTGCTACCTTGCTACCTTATAGAAAAATCAAGTCCAAGCTTCAGCATGGTGAGAGCAAAGCAGTGAGAAAGCACATATTTGCCTTGATCTAGGGTAGAACACGGACAGAAAAGCCCCTTTCCAGCTTTCAAACATGGTGGAAAGTTACTAATCGGCTTATAGCTGGCTGGCTCAGTGGCTTTCATTATTTTTTCCCCTCTCTCTATGAGCTTTGTCTACTCTGGAGACACAAGTATGCAAACACACACATCTCAATATGCTACAGCATAAGGAGATTCAAAAGAATGTGGAATGGGCATTTTTTTTGCCAACTACAAAACGGAAGGTTGAGCAGTCTGTACGTAGAGCATTACATAATAAAGATTTAACGATTGCAGCCCGAGTGAAAAGATATACAGAATATGACTAACTTTTAAAAGAATAAAAGTATGCATATATTTAGAGTCATTTGTGTTTCAGTCTAGACACTGATCCCCACATTACACTAAAGCTGATTTGGGGTCAAAGGGCAAAAATGCTGCAATTATTTAAATCTTTCCATGAAGCCATTCGAACATTGGACTGCACTCCATGATCCCTGACAGCCTTTTATGTGCAGCATACTAACGGATATAAATATCATTCTGCACTCAGCCCTTTAACATTATGTATTATGTATTGAACAGGCAGAAAATACTTTACCTTGCCAGTAGATTTAACTCCTTTCCACATGCAGAAGTAAACAATGATCCAGGTGGCTATAAGACACAGCACCATCTCATAGCTTATATCACCGGGCTCGTGCAGCCCTCCAGACAGACGAAGCACTTTACGTCTGGAAGAAAGAACAAAAGACGTGAAAAACAGTGTACCAAAAGATACTTTTAGCAATGAGGTAAATAATATTCAAACATAAAGTACACAGCTGGATTGCAAGTGAAACCATATTCCCCTATACATCCTGCAAATGGCATATAAATGCCAGCATAAATTTTAAATAAGATTCATTTTGTAACTGGAAATATAAAACCCTGTGTGCACAGCCTTAAAAATCTACTTAAAAACTGCAGAAATCCTGCTTAATCAAAGGATGACATACTCCCAAAACTCAATGACAGGAGAACGCAGGCCCTCAGCATCCATGCAGCTGCCATTGAGGAGGAGCTGGGCAGAGGAGAGGTTCAGCGGGGATGCGGAGAGAAGGCTGGAGTTGGTAGCGGCAGACGATGGTAGAGCAGGCTGGGCAGTACTGCGGTTGTGGCAGGTGCGTCGAAAGTCCTGTGTACAGTTGGGGGTGTTCCAGGGGTGTCCGCAGGTGGCCCAGGGCAGCGGGTTAGTGAAAGAGTGAAAGAGAAAATAGAGGCCCCACACCAGGATCATGATATAGTAGGTGTTACAGAAGAACACGATCACCATTGAGGCCAAGCCCAGACCTAATGGAGAAGGAGAGGTGAGCTCTACCTGTAAATCAAAAAATGGTGTCTAGATTTTAGCTTTTCAGATAAATGTGTTGCAGGTACCTTTAAAGAGGGGTGCGATGTTCCAGGCAGAGACCCCTCCCTGCTTCATGAACTGTCCCAGGGCAATCTCCAGGAAGAAGACTGGGATGCCCCCGATGAACACAATCAACAAGTAAGGGATCAGGAAAACCCCTGCAACACACAGCACTCCTATTCATCACAGGCAGGTAGAAACAGTGTTCAATACTGTACTATTGTAATATTAATATTGTTTAATATTGTTTAATATTGTTTAATATTGTTTAATAAACACAATGAATGCCTCATGTGCTAAATTAAACAACAATAACTATGAAGAAATACATTACTTTATTTTTTCATGTTTAAAAATGTAAATAGACCATGGACTGACTTTGAAAAAGAAAATTAGGAAAGCCACACTCCCAGAGAAGTTATGCTAGGAAGCATATTTAGAGACAATTAAATGCTATTCATCAATATCTTCAACTAACTATATCATTTACATTAAATTTAGCTAATTCATATTATAATTATGTTCGTATTTCGTATAATTATATTTTAATTTCAACTGCAGAATTAACAACTTCAGGCTCTTTGAATATGTGCGACAATGAAACAGCCAGAAAAGGTGACATGAAAGTTGTATTTAATGTCTTTAAGAACGCACACGCACCAACAAGGCTCATAGTAATTAAGCGTTCGGCACAAGAAGAAATGGTTAAAAGGAGGAAGAAGTAATACAGACCACGGGGTGAAAGTCATGGAGGAGGACAGACAAGGCCACAGATAAAAGCTGCACTGAAAGTCAATGTGGGAGACAATGTCTCCTGCGTGCAGAGGCAACTGCACTAGTTTGTCCTTGAACTCAGAAACTGCAAGGTGAGGAGACAGAAAAATGGGAATGTGTGACGACAATAGACTCAGACGGGAATTATTAGTCCTGATAGAGACATCTAGGACTTGTTTTGTTTTGATCAGCAGGAGCTGGCTCAGAGCAAGTGTTTTCTATAAAAAACATAATTTTGAATTCTCACACTGTAGCCTGCTCTGATGAGTAAGAAGAAAAAATAGCAAAAAGGTGCAAAAAAAAAGGCAGCACAAGGAATTTACTTCCCTGTATCTACCTGCGATGATTTGGCTGGAAGAGTAATAAACATAACTCAGTTATGCCACCACAGTGTGCAGATGGGAGGGAGTCACATGACCAGCTATGACGCAGAGCAGAAAGAGGCCAAGAAGAAAGGAGGGAAAGATGGACAGATTACCGGAGAGGCTGGCAGAAAAATTGGGATAACAGCGTGTCAGAGGTTCAACAAATAACAAAAATGACACACAAAGGCATTGCCCTGGTTCGCTCTGCAAGTGCTTTACAATTTCTCTGTCATCCGCTTCATTTTTCTTTATGTCATTCTCCGAGAGGAGAGGGCTGTAGCCATATAAGGAAACATTCGTGAGCGAGAGTCTAAGAGAGAAAGGGGTGGGAGACTGAGAGAGATGCAGAGAGAGGAAAAGAGAGAGAAGGGGAGAAAGATGCGATTGGAGGACTGAATGGAATGAGTGGAGAAAATTCTTGTGCTGACATACCCAAACAAATTGGCCAAATCATCACGCAACTGCATCCTTAATAGGCTTAAGTAAATCCTCTCTAATCATAGCTAAACCAGACACATCAGGCCTAAGAGCTGGGTAACAGATATAAGATGAGATTGTCGGGGCAATAATTTTGTGCTTTCACAGTGTATTCACCTGTTATTGTCTCCAGAGGAGTGTGTTCTTGTTTCACCAACAAGCAGTGCTCACTAAAAGCCTCAGCTCTTATCTGATACGTTTTGTTGAGTTACAAGGTGTACCCTTGGTTGGTCAAAGGTGGAAAGTGAAGCACTGTAACGGATGTGACTGTACTGACGCTGGGGGAAAGGACGGGGCGCAGTCACAGGATGGTTATTGTGCGACTTATCCATATGCCTCCTTATCAGCAGGTGGGTGGGAGAGAGCACCTTTGTTTGTCTCATGAGTGCTGGCCAGGAACACAGGGGGGGTGGACTGTGTGAGGCAGGACATTGTTATATGATACCAGAAGCCGTGGGTATCAGAGCCACTCGTCACAAGACACATAGACAGGAGACAAGAGGGGCTGGACTAAGAGACACAGTCACCCATTTAGTTTTACTTCAACTAAACACCTCATAATAAACTGAAAAGTGGGTAGGGCAGAGATAAGAGAGATAAGGAAAAAGTCTAGGCCAAAAGCCGCAGTCAGGTCAGGTAACAAGTGAACAAAGTTGGCACAGGTGAAAGGAGGACTTGGAACAGCTCAAATAACATCATATGCCAACATAAGGAAGAGGAAGATTGTAGGGCAGCTTGGCCCAAGTCTGTCTATGAAGCAACAGGCAGCTATAATAAATATGGTGATATCACATGATGGGGTGCGGCTTTTGAGCTACGTGTTCACAGCCACGCAGGCCCTGCTTTGTCTAACTTTATCTCATCGCATTGACTTTCACGGGTGTCCTTCTGCCTATCTGGGTTTATTTTAACTGCTGAATGATCGTTCAGTTAGAGAATCATACTTTAAAGGATAACTCAGAAACCTTGTTCTCCCTGGAATCTCGTTTTTAAATACACTTATTTTTTGTAACTCGTAATCTTTTTTGCATTAAATAATATTTTATACATAGATAGACAGATAGATAAATACTTTATTCATGTCACAATGGAAATTGTTGAATTTCTTGTTGCTGAATATTGTATTCATAGTATTTCTATAATAATAAAGAGGTCAGTAATGACTTAATCCCATTGTGGTTTTGTTGCTAAATGGTGGACTTTTTCACCAGCATTGTGACCTTCAGGACAGATAGCTGAGCCACCTGTTTTTGCTGTACAAGGGCAATTATCATGGTATAATTTTGGTATAATTTTTTGCTGATGACACCAGTGGTGTGAAGTGAAGGATCTTCCAGATTGGTTATTTTAAATAATGCATCCATGCATTAAAAGAACTTTAATGTATTCAAACTAGACCCTAACTTTCTCTTGCACATTTATATTTCATACTTAGTGGTAGTTTTTAATACCAGTCATTTATCCATTTCATACCGAGGCTGGAACCTATCCCACCAGACAACAGTTGAGAGGCAAGATAAAGGGTGCCAGTCCAACAGAGACATCTACTACCAATATAGAATTGCTAATTAGCCACACATGCATGTCTCTGATCTGTGCTAGGAAGAACATGCACACAGAAAGCCAACCAGCAGGTTTGCACCCATAACCTTCTTGCCCCACAGCGGCAGTGTTAACCACAAAGCCACCATGCCGCTCCTCAGTCATACACACTTAACTTTTTACTCACAGTACATCTACACAGTGCTCTGGGAGCTTACCTCCTCCATTTTTGTAGCACAGGTAAGGGAACCGCCACACGTTACCCAAGCCGACAGCAAAACCCACACAGGACATGATGAAGTCCATTTGTCTGGTCCAGGTTTCTCTCTCCGCCGCTGGTACAGTTACGGACCCATTTCCAGTCCCGGCCGCAGCATCGTCCTGGGTCTGCGTCGGGCCACCCCCTCCGCCGTCGTCGCACCCTGAGCCCACCCCAGGCACAGGCACCAGCGGGCGAGCTGATGCGCTGCCCTCCTCCTCAGATAGTGTCCCTGCATCCAGCTGGGGAACACTGATTTCACCTGGGCAGAAGAACAGTGTGGAGTCAAAAATTAAAACAAGCACAAAGATATGGAAATGACTAAATGGCAATAATATAACAAAACCATAAAATATCATAAACATCATCTGGCAAGTATACAATTTCAGATCTTCACATCACACGTCAGCACTGGGGACAGATCAGCTACGGTCTCTTAGACCACACTTGTGCTGAATAGAGAGAAAGAGATGCTGCACACTTTCCATTCATTAAAATAGTCAATGCAAGCTTGGCCAGTTATTACGTATTTTTCCCTCCCAGCGGTAACAGGAGGGTAATACATCTTAATATACACATTCATGAGATTTGTTTCTGCAAACTGCCCACATCCAGTTGCAGTTATTCTGTCATCACTGCACCCTCCCCCGATGTTCATTCTGTCTCACAGACAGACTGATTAGTGTGCTGCGGTACAACACAGCATAGAGCCGCCTCAAGGTACATCTCAAGATCCCCTGCTACTTACAAAGCTTTTTTTTTTCTTTCTCATGCACCACTCAAACACAAATGTAACGTGGCACTTAGTGCCTTTCCACGATATTAGAGTGAGCCGCTCTTTGCTGGATTCAAAGGCAGATGAATCCAGATCAGAGCAGTTTTGAAGGGGTGTGTGAACAGAGGATGGGAAAAGAGTGGGGAAGGTAAGGGATGTGAGCATCTACAGAGCAACCTTAAAAGAGGATACCCGTGGTTGATGAATCATCTGTGTGAGAAACAGCTTACAGTCAAGAAAAAATATGTCCTTATATAAACTAGCCATGCCTCAAGGACACAATGCAGAAACAGCTGAAGTTTTTTAAACGCCTAGCCAAGAAGGCACCTGGCGGGCAACACATGTATACACTGTCTGCCTTCACCACAGATCTAAGTATTTTGCATCATACCCTTGAGGCACAGTGAATTTTTAAGCTGAACCAACCTGAATTACGAAACGCTGACATGAGGGTCTTCTGTATTCACCACCAGTGAACATCTCTAATGCTACAATGGCTTCAAATTGAATAAAATACTCTTAAATGACTCGCTTCTGGTCCCATGTTTATTTATATTTCCTTTCTATACAAGCATGATGCAGTGAGAAAAATAGATTTGAAGCAGGTTAAGTGCAGCTGGTGTGTGGAAGCTTTTATCCTCACCTAATAATATCAAAGCTGTGGCAGAAGCAGGGATGCTTTAATTCACCTACTTGTGTTTATGTTTGTAGCTAGTGGCTGACTCATATGGTAGCCTACCTAAGAAGTCATTTTTAAGCAGTGGAGGTCGTACGTCATACTCACCTTGGCTGTTCTCTTCCAACTCAGGTGACATACTGCTGAGTAGCGGCACAAAATCTGTATGCGTATATAAATATATATATATTTGTGTGTGTATATATATATTTATATTTTTTAAAAGCGCAAGCTGGCTGTTTTTATTTAGCCAGAGGCAGCTGAAGTTTTTAAATGCCTGGCCAAAGAAGGCACCCGGCGGGCTCAGAGAGGCAGACAGGGAGATGTAACCACACTGTTCAGTGCTCCAGTTGTCTCTTTTTTCTTTTTCTTTTTTTGATCTTCTGAGTTTGTTATTTCTCCTTCTTGAAAAAAAAATCTCAGTTTTTTTTTTTTTTTTTTTTTTTTTTTCCCTTTCCAAAC